>JASVER010000095.1:2492244-2595612 GCA_030449065.1 Oceanodroma leucorhoa
GCTCTCGTGATGGCCCTGGTTCATCTTCATCCCTTACTACAGGGGCTGATTTCCTTGTGCATTTTCTCTCTGACACCGGCAYGGGCGGGTTCTCTGTCRCAGGGGGCAGGGGAGCCGCCATGCCTGCCGCGGGGGGTGGAGGGGCTGCAGGGCCTGCYGCGGGGGCTGGGGTGGCTGCCRGACCGGTTGTTCTGTCATCCMATCCAGAGACCTTCCCCTCCCCCTGAGGGTTCTGAGTAGTGTTAGACAGGGCTCGGTAGGCATGGGCCAGGCCCCAGCACATGGCAGTGATTTGGGTCTCCCTGGAATTGCCAGGGTGACAGCACACTTTTTCCAAATATTCCACTRATTTTCCAGGATTTTGCACTTGTTCGGGGGTGAATTTCCAAAACACTGGGGGTGCCCACCGCCCTAGGCATTTGCCCATSCTCTCCCACTCACCCTGCCACTCATACATAACTATCCAGCCTCGGGGCAGATCTCTGGATGATGTTCTTAAATTGCGTCTTAATCTTGCRCAAAACCGAAACGATATTCCCCAGCAATAGCAACAGATGTATCTTAACTACCCAGCGGTGCTCAAGGTACTGACAAGTGACTTTAACAAAGGAGATGACATCATAGAGGAAGGTAATGAAGGTGCCATTCTCTATCCTCCCCATAAAAAACGTCTCAGAAGAAGAGGTATAATTGCCAATGGCCTCCATGAAGTGGTACCCGAAATACAATAACGACTTCATTATGAATCCCAAATACTACATACCCCCCAATGTCAGTATTTTAATAACAAATCTCCCAGGTATGACATCACTAATTATTGCAGAGCAGAGCAGACTACAAAACCCAAACCCAAGCTTTAGCATGTACAGTAACAAGAGCATGATGCAGACCAAACAAATCAATATCGCGAGCAGATGAATCAGGATTGTGACTGGCARCTATTAACAGACAGAAATTCCTTAATACACTCTAGTTGTTAATCTGCTGTTATCTCAACCCTTCGTGCCCCACGTTGGGTGCCAAAAAGGACTGTCGTGGTTTARCCCCAGCCAGCAACTAAACACCACGCAGCCGCTCGCTCACCCCCCCACTCCGGTAGGATGGGGGAGAGGATCGGGAGGGCACACAGAGGAAAACCCACGGGTTGAGATAAAAACAGTTTAATAATGGAAATAAAACAAAGTAGAACAGTGATAATAACAATGATAACAACAATAACAGAATATACAAGACAGGCGATACACAATGCAACTGCTCACCCCCACGTGTTCCRAACGAACGRCCCGAACCCACCGAACCGTGCGCTTCCCCCCCGAAGGAACCGCCCCYGGTTTTTAAGCCGGGCATGATGTCACATGGTATAGAATACCCCWTTGGCCAGCTGGGTCAACYGCCCGGGCTGTGCTCCCCCCCCCAGGTCCCCCTGCACCTCGAAGGGCGGGGGAGGCTGTCGGTGCAAGCACCACCCAGCAACAACCAAAGYATCAATGGGCCATCAACATTCCTTTCATTACCAAACCCAAAACACAGCACCCCCTCCAGCTACAGGGAAGAGAGTTAACTCGGTCCCAGCCGGAACCAGGACATTAGGCCATAAGAGTTTTTGAAAAAGCACTATTTAAACAGTCAAGAACTCTATTAATAGAGAACTTACTCTTTAAACATTCATTTTTTTCTGTTGTCCTGTGGAGCACTTATTCTCCATCTTTACCTTGTAATGAACAGTTATGGAACAGAAGGATCTCTGATATCTTTGGCTTTTGAGTTTGTGATTATTACGCACGGCTGTTGAGATTTTAATTTTGTTCCGAGAAAGCTAAAATGTTAAACTAGCAAGTTAATTAAAAGTTCATTTCGATGATGCATTTGGCTACATTTTAGGCTAATTCTAGAATTTCATGTTAAATTTTGAGTTTGAGCCTCAGTGAAATAATGCCATATATTGAGACATGCTGTATATTGTCAAGATGAAGATGAAAAAAGCAGAGCTAAAAGCAAGTCTTGTAGTAGGATATTAAAACAAAAGCTCATCAGTTGTTTGTTCTACCCTTGTGTTGTACTGTAATTAAATCCAGGTAATTAAATCACTGAAAAAGTGTGCTGCTTTCTTTTCAAGTTTTTCTGTGCATCTCTGAGCCCATCCTTTGTCTTCTCTGGATCCTTCAGAAGTGTCTCACCCTATRCCAGAACTGCATATGGCTTGGGAAACAAAACACTTCATGACTTTCTCGCTTGTCAGGCTAAGTAAGGAGTTATCTTCAGCCTACCTCTTGGAAGATGTTAGAGTGGTAATAATTAAGCAGAATGTTKTTGTTGTTGTTGTTATTTGTTTTTATTTCTTTGAAGAAAACAGTCTACCTACTTTTCATAGGTAAAGTTAAAATCTGTCCTTCTGGAGCATAGCAATTTTGTAACTTACTAATATCAGCTAGGATTCATATATTGTATATGCATAAGTTTAATGTATTATAATCTGGGATCTTTATGGAAGAATTTTTCTATTTCGTTAATCAGGAAATACTAGGAATTTGTTACAGGGGAAAAATTGTAGTGCTATCTAACTGCATGAAAGTAAAATGTAGACTGTGATTTAGCAAGTTGTGGAATTCTTCTGAGTCATTGACCTAGAAAGCAATGAAACTTAAATGGAATGAGATTTTTATACACCACAGGTCAAAGCAGAGAGGTTCTTTTGCTCACCTTGTAAAACTGAGTATTAGCTTGAAATATGATAAATACTAAATTTGTAAAATTAATACATAATTCCTTGTAAAACATGGAAACAAAAATCTGTAATGTTTTGAAACTTCCTTAATGCAGTTTCTAAAGAGGATGGACTGTATTGGAGAAGATTGAGTGTACTGATGAGCTGCAAGTTTGACTTTATTCTAAAGTCTCCATAAATTTTGTGGAAGCAGCATGGTAGGATGTCTGCAGTTAACTGAGTTTGTTAATGGGGTATAAATGAGAGAGGATGCAAACTGTCATGAGAACATAAATTACTAAGGAGGAGRTGTGGGCTGGGATTTCTTTTTCTATCTGAGAAGGCGTTACGATACTGGGGGTAAGTTTCTTAAATAGTTGTATGTTACCTTGTATTTTAAGAAAGAGGAAAAACTACCACTCAAACCATACATATATATTGCGATCTGAATGAAGGATGTGATAATTCTTTAATAGTCCTCAAAAGCTGAGGTCTTTTGAATGTTCATGAGCTATCCTCTCCGCTCTAAATTGGACTAGTTGTTAATATGAGGCATAAAAGGGCTGGGACTTTAGTTTGATCTGAAGGGAAGTGTGAATTATAAAAGCAAGTGTAATTAGGTCAGTAGATGCTGCCCTTTTTGCCCTAAGCACCTCTTCATATAACTTGCATCAGCTCTCAAGACTGGTTTGCAGTGACTAAACAAATGCTTGAGCCGGTACAACTAAAGAGGTGGTGGTGCAACTCAGCAATGAGCATCGGGGAAGGGAAAGATTTTAAGCTGGAACTGCTGCTGAAGTTTATTGGTTTGTGCTAGGAAGCAGGWAGAACAAACGGTGCTGGTTTCACAGAAGGCACTGTATTACGTAGCTGCTGTGTAAAAGGCATTGTTTTGGGAATTGGAGAACCCACCAAGGATACTGCATAGTTAATAGTATATTAAATACCAGTATACTACCATAAATACTAGTTATCATATACATGTGTTTGCTTGTGCTTTCTGATTTTGTTTTCTGAAGATAACTTTTAGTAATGATACAAAAGTGATGAAGGGATAGACCTTTAAGATAATTTGAACTAGTGAAAACTAGTATGGAAATAACATTTGAATTTGCTACATGAAAGGGACCAGTGCTGTRGGTTGCTGACCAATTGCTGCATTAAAGACAAGATGACTGAATCCTTTTTGCTAAGTCTTGAAGTCAGTGCATTTCTACTTAGACATCAGCTTATTAACATGTTGCTGGTTTTACTTAGTTCTTTACTAGATGCAGGAAGAGGAGAGTATTTTAATCCTGTTTGTAAAGACTTCAAGAGCATCACTTTTTTAAAATTTACRTAGTGAAATTCAGTAGCATACAGTTAAATGGATATCAATTTAATAATATTAAATTTAATGTGTATTTTCTATGGCCATTTGTTTACTTTTTTTTTGCAGTTTGAATTTTGAGAGTCTGCTGGTATTTTGTAAGTTTTGTGTTGCCGATGCTCTGTTGCACGTGCTTTCCTGTGGTCACTCTCTTGTATTTCCCTGTGCTATCTCGTCTGTGCCCCATCTGCAGATTCTGCAGAAGTGTTTTTACAAGGAGCSGTGATTAATAAAAAGTTGGCGGGATAAAAGGCAGATATTATGCATAGGAAAGAAAAGGGTGGGGGGAAAAACAAATAAGCACAAGCATGTTTGTTTCTCCTTGCTTGTGACTCACTTTTTCATAACAGAAGGATTTTCAAATGGAGCAGAAGGCTAATTGAAAACAAACAGGAAGTAAAAAAATAGTTATCTCTGCACTGAACCATGAGAAGGTTCCATACTTTCAGATTAGTAAATTAACGAGCTAATTAATTTGATTGGCTTTTAAACTTACCACTGTTACAAAAGCTGTATTACATACTATTATATTATTATATAGTAATATATAGTATTTCATAATATAAAGAGTATTATTTATGGTAGGGTGGGTCTGATTGATAATGCAGTGAATGCAGCCATAATTTCTTGATCTATCCATAATTTGTGYTTACCTTCTGTCTTTATTGACATATGACTATTTGCTTATTATTTTCTTCAATTTAAGATCAAAGGCGTATCTGTTGGAAAAAAAATCTTTCCATGTGCTGCTTTTTATTCTGTCATTACATACACCTAGCTGAGCTTTCCTGTGCTGGCATTCCCCTTGATTACTGTATTGAGTCCCATCTTCTGGACCCAGTGGCACTTAAGCTCTCAGGTCAGGGGCACTGCGTTGTGCCACTCAGGATGAGCATGTAAGATACACATGCTCAGTGTCATTTTCCAATATGAGATCTGAAGAGCCCTAGTGCTGATCTCTCACTCCATTTTAAACCCACCTTTTCCCTTGACACTCTTATTTTGAGCTATCTATCACTTTTTCTCAGGAGTTTGATAATAGAGGCAAATAAAAGCATTGAAAAGTTTGCATGGAATCCTGAAAAAAATCATCAGTTGCTATTATAGGAAAAACATGGGAATACATTCATTTCTCTGAAGGTGGTATCTCTCCCCCAGCCTTATGCTTGCTTTGGGACTTGATGAGGTTGCTTACGAGTGCAGGAAGGCAGGGATTTCTACCATCCCATCAGGTTCCTGTAATAACTATTGTCATCTTGAACTACTCAAAGTGACTCATTTCAGTAGTTACACCTGCCTAGTTAGTAACATTCCAGTCCCCTCTTTCATGCTGTCTGCTGATCAGGTCTCAGCCAGAGACTCTGGTTTTCTGCCAGGTGACTCACTTGTAACCTCTTCTCGAATACAGCAGTTTTGACTAGAAGTCTTGTGTCATAAGCAGTTTCAGATTCAATAAGTTGCTATTAAAATTTAATTAACTCTACAAATGGATATTTGCAAAGATACTTGATGATGCAGCAATCTTGAGATTAACWTAATGCTGTGAACTAGTATCGCTGAGAGGTAAAAGTATCCTAATTTTTTTTTTCCTTAGTTTCACCATGGTCTTATATTACAATTCCTGAATTCTGTCTTCTGCCAAAGCTTTTCCTTGTGCCCTCAGTGCTAGTCTTCCGTACAGCATGTTTCTGTCATGGAACACTCGTACCTTATAAATGTATGAGCAGTTAGAATTTTTGTGTGTTGACCAACATAAATATATATTCTTACATATGTGTGGCAAAAGGTGTCATTGCTAATAATGTCTGATCCTTTCCATGCAGGCAGTAGGTTAGTATGGTTCGTAGCAGCTATTTGCATAGTCTGTGTGCTAGAATTCCATCRTGTTAAACAACTAAAAATGAAATACAAATATTTCTTGATAATGTGAAGGTGTTGCATCCCAAGAAGGATGTTTTGAGTATGATACGTTTGTCCTCTTCTACATTGGTAGGTCAAGCTATATTTTATAGCAAATAAAATTTTACTGGAGCTTATGTTTCATCATACTTGTTTTGTTTTTTCCAGATACTTTACTATCCTTTTTGTTTGTTTTTACAGTTCTATCTTCAAGACACTAAAAGTAGTAATGGTACCTTTATTAATAGTCAGAGACTGAGTAGAGGATCTGAGGAAAGCCCGCCATGTGAAATTATGTCAGGTGACATCATCCAGTTTGGTGTAGATGTGACGGAGAACACGCGGAAAGGTAAGGGTATGGATCATTTTTTTGTTTGTTTGTTTTTTTGTTTTTGTTTTTTTTTTAAAAAGTATATTTATTTAAAACATCTTATTACAATCCGCTCTTTAAGAGTAAATGGTATTCCTGTTGTAAGAAAATAGTTGTTGGTTTGTTTTTTTTTTGGTTACCTCTTCCCTCCTTTGTGCTGGCAGTGAGTTCTGTGGCCACGCGATAAACTGGATCAAGAAGCTGATCTGCTGAAAACACTGACTCTATCCACCCCCCACCCGCCAACTAGGTTTTAACTGGGTTGTTTCCACCTTCTTCTGTGGCTGTGTGGGTGCTAGTGTGTGTAGTGGAAATCCAGATCCAGAAAAGGAGGCTCAGCTGGGGCCACGTGTTTAGCTATTGCCTCACCTAAATTGACTTATGGCAATTTTAAAAGTGCAGCATGGGCATGTGTGCATAGTGCTGTGTGGGGTTTTTTGTGTTTGTTTTTTTTTTTTTTAATTTTATTTTTGTAAATACCTTTCTGTCAAGCCTACGAACCCTAAAGTTTCAGCTAATCATGTGGCAGAAGTATGAAACTGCATTTCTTGATAAAATACTTGGCATAAGTTTGAAACAGGCTAATTTAATTCTTGTCGAGATACCTACTTTTTCTTTCTGTGACTGCTACTGATTTTGGTTTCTGCAGGTACTTTAAAATGAGGATAGAAAAACATTGCTAGCTGAAAAATGAGGTGATGGGATTTTTGTTTGGTTTGGTTTTCTTGCTGTYGTCTTCCCAGTATGCACGTTCAAGAGATCTTGTATTATGGTAATAGCTATATATCTGTGTTAATAAAAATGCAGCCTGTCTCTTTTCTTTTGCGTTTATGTACACTGTTTCAGGAGTCACTTCTTTCTCTTTCTGAAGACTGGTCTGTATGTGAATTGTTAGACTGTAATCAATATGGTCAAGACTTCTTAAAGTTACCTAATGAGTCTGTTACTTTCTGTAAGCATCAAAGTTCTGGCCATGTTCTGAAGAATCCTAATCCAGTAACACATAGATTTGTCAATAAAATGGCAGAACTGCYATCACTGCTCTTCCACTTTACTACTTTTCTGAACAAGACTTTGATAGAGCTTATCCTTAAAGAGGGGTATATTAGGAAAGATGAAATGAAAGAGTAATACTAAATTTAAATGCTGATGGTAAAGTTCTTTTAAAACAAACAGACAAAAAMCCCCAAACAAACAAAAATCCCCTGCTCACAAACCAAACCAAAACAAACCCCATAAAACCCAACAAACCAACCCATAGTACAACAGYAGAATTTTTAAAGGGCATTAAGTGAACAAAACAAAAATATGAAGCCTGCTCCATCTGTTACAAATTCTATCCGTCTTTAGCCAGGTAGGTTATAGTTGTCAAAGTCTGAAGTATCAGAGGAAGGTTAATGAATACATCTCTACAAAAAACATTGSTAAGCAATGGAGGTGGTTAAGTACTTTGTAATGGAGAGCTTCTTGAGCTATAGTATTTTTGAGTGATTCATGGTAATGAAGGTCACATTACATTGTTTCACTTTTCTCAAAAATGATGTTGTGAAAATTTAACTCCCGGCTGTCTAGTTGGAATTGTCTGGGAGTTACTTAAAATGTTATTTCATTGAAGTGATTGCAAATATTTATGAATACTAGCAGTACACATGGAATAAATCAAAGGAGTAAATTGCGTCTAATGAACCTGGAACTACTAATTTGACGAGATGCTGTCCTCGCTAAAAGAAGCTGAATTTCTTCATGTGCATTTAGACCTAAAACAATTTTTATTTTAAGATTTAGTTGGAAGAAAAATTGGAGTTCACTTGGTTTTATCATCAATTATTTGCAATTAGTTTATGTGAAAGTTTGTGGAAAGTTCATCGTAAGCAAATTCTTGCCAGGAATTCTTGCCAGTAGTAGTTCTTCCCAGTGGTTTTGTTAGTTTTACGAAACACAATCCCAGCAACCTGGCATTTGTGTAATGAGTGATCAGGTTGTGCAGCCTTCCTTTTCCTCTTCTCTAGCTTTGAACATAGGAACCGTACTCATGTTGCTCATGAATGTGTTGAGCTAGCTAATGAGGAAGAGTATACAAGTTTGTTTTCCTCCCTCTTCATGCTTTCCCAAGCAATGAATGGAGATTGTATCATAAYGCTGGGGCACGAAACAGCTGCATCACAATTGAAGTGTTTACCCATTAATGCAATTGGAATGCATATAAACACCTTTTTTTCACCAGTTCATTTCAGCAATCTGAGATGTTACTGTTAACCTAATCTAGTAATGAAACAGACATGAAAGTAGTTTTTAAATTAGTGATTCCCTTTAAAACCATTTTGCATTCTGGTATTTACATAACGCCTTACTTGCACAAGACATTTCAGCATTTTGCTGTGTGTAATTATAAAGTAATGACAGGATAGGCAGAGTTCGCTTGCCTATGTAAATTCTGAATTGTGTAAATATTGCTAGAATACATTTATTTTTATTTTATTGTTCCGGCTGTGTTTTAGTAAGTCATTTCCTTGCAAATATGATCTTGATKTGGTTCATTAAAATAGTGGCACGTYCAGTATGTGATTTTTCGGGTTATCTTATATGAACACTGATTCCTCTGCTTTCTGCTGCTGAGCTGAAGTCATGAACAGGCCTGAGAGAGATGTTTCCAACCCTCCCGCTTCCTGATTTGTCCACTTGTTATATTACTAACAAGTGCACAGGGCTGCTCATTTCCCTCTCCTTAATACAGTACTTACCTATTAATCATATTACCGTGCTTTTCTCTSTGTTAGTGTGGTTTATATTCTTCTAGCACTTCCTAAATTTCCCAGTCAGTGCCAGAGCATTCCAAGAGTTAACTGTGGTGACTTCCCCACATGGAAGGGAGCGGCAGGCTTTCAAGAAGGGTCAAATAATACCAGATGATTTAGTTCAAATACAGTTTATGCACTTTCTTCTAGTCAAGTTTGGACTCTTTAATACATCGTCTGAAAAAGCCCGTGCAGATGAGGAAACCCAGTGCATGCTGCTTGTCAAATACATAGAGCTCTCAAAGGGSAGTAAGAGGGGCAGTTTCTTAGTGCTATTTTGATTATTGCCACGGCTGCTGTTACCACATTAACAAGTGAAAATAAAAAYGAGAGGGTCATTTGCAAATTGTCTCTATATGAAGCAAACAATTTGAGACAARCAAAAAATACTTCTTTATTCCTGTTCTTATGCTCCTTTGCAGCATAAACCCCTCGTCAGGGTTCAGGGCAGCTCTCGGTGGTTTTTTGGAGTTGTGTGGCGAAGCGTGTGACGGTTGCGTGTTTCAGAATGACGCGGCAAGTTTGTGACCGAAGTTTCTCGGAGCAAACCGGGCAGGAGCAGGGTTTGTACTCGACCCGCGGCGGGCGGGCAGCCGCGGCGCTGGGCCCCGCAGGCGGCGGCCGGCCTGGGGCGCCCTCTGGCGGCGGCGGCGGCCCGAGCGGCTGGCTGTCCGTGCGGCGGGGCCGGGGGGGCGGGGGGAAGGCGGCGGGCAGGGCCGGCCCCCGGCAGCGCTGCCTGCTCCCCTCGCCAGCCGCCCCGGAGGTGAGTGCCTGGCGTGTCACCTGGGGCACGGGGACAGGAGGGAATACGTTTTAGTTTGAGAAGAATTTTCTCTATCTCGTTTGGCAACCAGAGGTTGCTTTACTGCCTTTTTTTTTTTTTTTTTTTTAATTCCCCCGAAGGAATAATATAGGCTTGAATTTAAACAATTACTGCTATTCTGTCCAGTCATCACTATAATAATGTTTTCTATGTTGCTTTACCTTTCCCTTAGGCTTTCTCATTATTCTTTCAATTGTAATGAACTGATAGCTAAAGGACAGAGTGCAGGGTTTGTTTTCTTTTTTTAATTATTTTTATTTTATAAACCTATCAAAATGCTTGGTACCTTCTCACAGTCACTGTCTATTTGAGACCCTCTGCTAAATCCCCTTTATCTTGTAATTTTTTATGCAAATAAAACTCCTGCAGCTTTTAGGAGATTTTTTTCAGTCTGAGTGTTGATGGAAAAACTTCAGAATTATATAATTTCACAGCAGACCCACCTGATATATGACCCAAAGGTAAAGCTGTCTGTTGGTCTTTAATTTCAGATACCCTAATACTTTCTTCTTGAAATCACTAATTTCCTCTTTATGCCTTAAAGGAAAGATTCTTCATTATGAAAGCTTAGTGAGTGTTACATGCTACAGCTAATATTGCTAATGTATTTTTTTGTTTGTTTTTGCAAGAACAGATCTGTGAATTCTGGGGACCTAACTCTAAAGCCAAAAAAGACCCCAATACCCCTGGATTAATCTGTGTTGAGAATGAGGTCCTGGCTGTTCTTCCCTGGCATGTAAATTTAATACTTTACCAGGTCAGCCTGAAACAACAAGGTGCTGTAGCCAAGAGGATACTTATCCAAAGCATTACCTTYTAGCACTGAATAAAGGTTAAGAACAACTCTGTTTAGTTCCATCATTTCTCCTGTATTTTTAGATTCTATTGAGGTAGCTTCCTCAAAGACATGTCTTGTTTCCCTGGAGTACTACCATTGTCCTAAAACACCCATTGTCCTTTTTTTTTCAAAGCCAGATTAACTGTTTTGCTGATATTAATAACCACGAAAGTAGAGCAGCTATTTGTCTTTGTATGTTGGTGGGTCCTTTAAGTATAGGRGTAGATGATAGATGACTATATACTTATTTCTATTTAGGTTGCAGTAGTATTTTTGGGAACAATGTCTGTCTATCTTTCCATGTAACTGGAAAGAATTTTTACTTCCCAAATCGTAGAACCATGCAAGAAAAAAAAACCACAAACAAACAAACAAAMAAACCCATATGTAATTTGACTGTTTGCAATGTCATTGAACATGGTATCAGTAACATTTTTGGGAAACATTGTGAAGAGAGGTTGAACTTGATGTAAGAATCAAATATTTCATTTGCTTCTCTTATTCCTTAGGATCTTTCTTGAGCTCAAAGAATCTTGAATTTAGTCCTGGAGAAGCAAGCTTTCTCCTTCTGAAATGAGAGGCCACTTGTCTGGGGCTGTGCATTAGACGTGTACTACAAGCATACCAAAATAGAGATGTATTGTCTCGAATGATGTTGCTCATAGTGTTCAAGATGATGTACTTCTCAGTGGTTCCTCTGCTCTTCCTCTGCGTTYCCTTTTTGATCCTTGTGTTTGTAAATAACCATCACTTGGCAAGTTCCAGATGTTGAAGTGAGTGTCTGGCGACACAAATTGGATGTGTTACTTTTTAAGTCCCTGGGTATGCTCACAGGAATGTTGTCAAAAAGGTAGCTCATTATTTTGTTTATACTTCTGCATTCCTGTTACCTAGCGCAGGTAAGATGCATTCCTTTTTCTTCATTTTATGATCAAAACATAGTTAACTTTTTTTAACTTGCTGCAGTAAAGACATCTCGCAGGCATTGCTGCATGCGGAAGAATTGGAACTGTAACTGCTTCACAGCCAGGACTAAGTGCACAGCATAACCTCTTCAAGTTTCTAATGATAAAGTTTCCTGTCTCCAGAGGAGGTCCGAGAAGGCAGACCCAGGCACTGGTGCTTGAAGGCATGCATGCCTCTTCTTGTTTGCCTGCCTCAGAGTTTCTTAGGACAGTTTGCTTGGTTACTATAACAKTAACCATTGAACTTATAATTAAATAGTAACGAATCATGATGACTTAGTATTTGTTTCTTTTCAGTGACCCATGGATGTATAGTCTCCACAATCAAACTGTTTCTTCCAGATGGAATGGAAGCTCGATTGCGATCAGAGTAAGAATAAGTATCTATTCATGTGTRGCAAAATTAAACTATTGTATAATGAGGATTTGATGGATATTATGTTTCAAATCAGCATAGGAACAGTTTCTTTTCCTGTGATCATGCAAAGAAAATGACTGAGAGGACAGTTCTTTTGCAGGCATTGTGAAAAAGAAATTTCATTTGCTTGTTGCTTTTAGAAATTAAGACAACTATGAAAGAATAAAAGTTCTATAAAAGAATAAAAAAGTTCTTATCAAGTTGGCCTTTTCTAACTGGCTGTGGTTTAGTGTACTGGAATGGGTATTATCAACAGAAGAATATAGGACAAAAGAAAGCAAATGGCTGTTCTCCTTCCCTCTTTTTTATTTGGGTTTATTAATTTTGCTCCTTTAAATGCACATAGACTCTACTRAAATGAGGTTAATGGTGTCTCTGTGTGTGTACATACGTGTGTACACATAACACTGTTTATATTCTTCAGATGAGTAAGTAACATGTCCTCGTGGTGCAGTTATTTGGTGTCACAATGAAAGAAAGCTTTGCCTGGCAGGGGGAAAAAAAAAATCATAAAATATGTTGGATGGAATAATGTTTGGCAACTCAGATTAATATAGAGAGGGTTTTCTGTGTATATGTGCACATTTTGGAGAAAATTTCAAAGAGCAGTAGAAACAAAAAATGTAAACGTTTTGTTTGCAGTAGCGGAGTGCCAATTACAAATGGCATCGTTTTAATTATCTTTCATCCTCAGCAATTACATGGTTTTGATTGCTTATTTAAATATTCTTTTATCATTAGTATCCAGAAATATTTGCATGAAGCTTTAGGGTGTCTTTGCTTCTGGGAAGATAAGTCAAAATAAATTATTATGGGAAATTTTCCGTGTAATTGCATGTCCTAATAAGAAATAGTAGAAATGTATGGTGTTAAATTTTTAGTTCTGATGAAAATGTGCAAGTATAACATTTGCTGTAGTGAAAGTCTACAACATCTGTAAATTACCAAATGCTATTTTACTCAGTTTGTTGAATTTGTAAACAACAGTAGTATATCTACTGTCTTTTCATATCTATTGTTTTGTGCATGTAAATTGGTTTAAATCCTAATAAATCAGTTTTTAAAAAACCAAATATTATGTAACTACTGAAATAAAAGTTGGTAAAGAGAGTTTTTAGAATAGACCTTGGATTTATAATTTGAAAATAATTGTRTAACTTCTAAAACATTGCTCAGCATAGTATTAACTGGTTTTGCACGTTTGTGTATTAAGTCTTCATTTTTATCTGAAGAATAAACTTAAAAACACAAAGCATCTTGATTAAATGCACAGTATTAGGGATCTTCTAGATTTTTGAACTGCTATTCTGCACTTTGTGTTCACTTTTTAAATTTTGTTTTTTAGTGTTATCCATGCTCCATTACCAAGTCCTGTTGACAAGGTAATTCGGTAATTTGCTGTTTTCTGCCTTATTCAGCCACATGCTGTTTTCTGACTTGTTATGAAGATGAAGAAATGTTTGAGTCTGGTTATATTTAGATATGTTTTCCACTGCCTRTTTTTACCTAGTTTAATATTTTGAGTGACATTTAAGGTAGAGAAGGTAATGCAGTATTGGAGTGTGTATTTTAAGGTAGCTTGACTTCTTGCAGTATGGCATCTGAAACATGGCTTAAAAAAATCCCCACTGATGTTAAGATAGTTAAATTTCCAGGTACATGTTGACTGACTAACAGGTCTTGGGTATTGGTTAATTTGATACTTGATCTGTTCTGTGGGACCCAAGAGTAGCTCACAATTTGGTGTTTAGATGAGGTCTGTTGTCCTTATGTCTTGTTTTTTACGGAGGAGAAGCTGCACTGCGCAAGCTGGAAAGTGCTCTGGCATATTCCAAAGGAAGAYTGAGACCAGACCTCTCTGCTCCTTTTATGTAGCCAGAGTTGCTCACTGTAGAGTCATGGAGTCAGTAACGTCTAGTGTAATTTTTAAACTCAGTTTTGATAATGTGGGGCACTTGTAGAAAAGCTGTTAATAGATACACCCTTGTGGAAAGTGATCAGGAATTGATCATTTCTCTCTAGCCTCTAAAAAGAAGGATTAACTTAAATCAGTTTGAATCAGAGTTTTAAATGTGAAGAACAAAATTTTGAGAAACTACGGAAACTTATTTGTGAAGTCAGCAGCCTGAGGAGTTCATAGACTTTGCATTTAGGTTGAGGTTTCAAAACAGCATATGTAGCTTGAATCCAGGGCAAGGGCAGAAATTCTGAGGAGGGACTGCAGGTATAACTGTGGAAAAACAGCTTCAAAATTATGTCAGTGTAGGAAGAGCCTACAAGAATTAGTAAATAAATAAATTTGCCAAAAAAAMCCCCACAAAACAACCCCCTCCTTCCCCCCAAGTCCAGAACAGTTTCAGTTATGATTAAAGATAATATAAGTATTCCTCAAATATGAAATAGATAGTTATAAAGGGGAATGAAGAAGATGTTGGCTAGCAGGTCAACAGGAAATGTGTGATTGAAATGTGTGTGTGATGATGACATTGAACTGGAATATGAGAGACTTTATTTTCAATTCTGGAAGCCCCCAATTTCTGTTTGTCCTTGGGTTGAATGGCTTCACCTTTGTGCACCTTGTTTCTTTTTTGTCAGTTTAATCTTAWCTGAAACAAAAGCCTTAAACTCTTTGGTGTGTTGGTAGTTCAAGAACTTGTATGGATATTAACACAGGGGGGCCTCAGTCCAGAGTTGGGAAGTTCTATAATAAAACAAAGAATACGTAGTAGCAGAACAATAAATGATTGAAAATGCCATTGTTAGATAATTTTAAGTTTAACTTCGTGACTAGATGTAAATGATGAATTTTGCATTATTTGAGTTTAATGAAAAATCCAAACCCATTTTAATTCTTAAATTCTTTTATTTTTCAGGTTGCTGCTAACACTCCCAGTATGTATTCTCAGGAATTGTTTCAGCTTTCACAGTATCTACAGGTAGGTTTTCTCTTGACAGCATTTTGTTTAGCTAGATATTTAATCTTTGTTCAAAACACAAATCTTATGCTCTGTATGTCTCTGTTTGGCTTGCATTTTGTAAACCAGAACATGATAAGCATTTAACTGCCTTTTCTGTAGTGAAATACTGTAAAACATTGTAATTGGACATAGTATAGTTCTATGTAAACTTCTGGGGTTTTGCATGAGCAATATMAACAGTGACTTTTATAAAATAAACGTGAAAGCTCCCTGTTTTATAGAAGGCTCCCTGAATGCTGTATACCTGCTTTTCCTGGCCTTTCTCCTCTCCTGCCTCACTGTTCCCAATTTTCTTTTGCTCACGGTATTTATGTYATCATGCATCGCTGTGGATGTTCTGTGTATGTGTATAAAAGTTTTGGTAGAACAAAAGAAAGGCAAAACGAGRTCATTTCATGTGTCAAGAACTAGTTTGTTTCTGTGAATATAATTTCTTAGTGTGAATATTTCTGTCCCTGTATCTATTGGAAAGTACAAAGGAGGGGACAGTGCTGGCAGCTCTTCTTCCTCATTGGCATCACCAGCCTTTCTGTGCCTGCTCCTGTGTCAGTTTTAATAGGTGTGTTTTTTCCTAAGAYGTCATGTCACAAAAGAGACTGCAAAATCGCAACACATTAAAGTGTGTGCTAATATATATTAATAAACTCTTTAGAAAGGATCATAAAATCAGCTTTCTGGAAAAGATATGAAAACATTCTTACTGGTAAATTATATCTAGGTTTGATTTATGAATAGTTCTACTGATTTATTTTGCCTGTTTTTTATAGTAATGGCAATTTTTATTTMCTCACATCAATGATGAGGCTTTTGAGACAGATACTAACTTTATATGTATTTGCTGACATAGCAGGAAGCAGCTCAGGCAGATGCTCTTTCTTGGGAGGCCAAATACATACTCACTCACCCATCTGTTCACTCTGTGTATCCTGGAATTGTTAACGAAGATGCCCTTCTATCTTACTGTCATAAAACAAAAATCAAACAAAAATAGTATTTCTTGCTTGGCATTTCTTTTGTGACCTGATTTGAGGATGAACAGCTCATTGCAAGAGAGCCACCAAGCTGCCTTTTGGTGTTTACAGTTTTGTTACTCAAATTATTGACAAAAGTCAAAGTGTTTTTAAGTCKTGGAAAGAATAACTTGTTACGATGTGTACTCAGCATGTGCAACATATGCATGAAAAATGAAGGCTTTCAGGAACCTGAGGTTATAGTATAACATTTTCTAATTAAGATGTTCAAATAAATGTGTGAATGGATAAAATAGGATGGGCTTATAGTTTTGAGTATGTGACAATGTTTGCTACTCACACTTCCTTTTTTTCTTGTATTTCGGTATCTCTTCTGTTGCTTCTGTTTTTCTGAGTTGTTCTAGCTGAACTGACTGGTGCTGTGCTCTCTTCGTAGGAAGCCTTACATCGGGAACAAATGTTGGAACAGAAGCTGGCAACCCTTCAGCGACTACTTGCTGTCACACAAGAGGCTTCAGATACTAGTTGGCAGGTATCTGCAGGCATCTTTTTCCTTTATGGACTGAAATATGCAGTGGCATATGAATTTTAGCCATTAATTTACAAAAAATGTGGAGAAAAGCAGCAGAAGGAATAAAAGACTTATGGCGGTTCTCTTAAACTGTGCAAAAGATAATGTTTAATAAATTTAGTGATTATGTTTGAAATACCTATTAGTAGTAAGTACTCCAACAAAATTCAAGTCTTTAAAGCAGAACTCTACTGGAACTACATAAAGCATATGTTAATAACTAAGGTGATACTTCTTTTCTGCTAGGCTTTAATAGATGARGACAGGCTGCTATCAAGATTAGAGGTTATGGGAAATCAGTTACAGGCATGTTCAAAGGTAAGTAGTTCAAGTTGAATGCTAGAAATGCTGAAAGATAACTCTTTTGAAGTGTTTTGAAATTAGCTAGTGGTAGGAAAGTAGTTGGAACATAAGCTTTCCGAAACGAGCCTGTGCAATTTTGATAATCTGAATAGCATGAAAATTGTAGATCTGTTCTGTATTTCATAGAATCACTTTAAATCTAGATAAGTGGCTATTTTTCAGCATTTTTTTAGCCCAAACTGATTTCTTTTGTATATGCATATAAACATGTACATAGTGAAATGCAGAAAAGGTATTTCTGTCATTGGTGAGAAGCAACCATGTTGTCCTGTTTCCTATGGGTGTTTCTTTCCAGATAAGGATTTGAAAAAAGGCATTATCAATATGCAGTCTGATATTCAGAGACAGAGTAACAAGTATGCCCTGCCTTGATTGTTATTTAGGCCACCTATGCCTACCTTAAATTTTTATTTTATTTTATTTTTAATTCCTCTCAACTATCTACATTATAAGAACCTTTTTTTGCAGGTCCTGTTTGAGGTCTTTCAGATGGGACCTCGTAGGTTTCTTGTTTGTCAAATTGTAGGTCTCCTGGGCTTGACGTTGTCTTAGCAGTGTCCAAAAAACCCATAGTTCTCCTATAATCAAAGCTGATCATTGAATGTGTGCTGCCATGCGTACACTTCAAAAAATAACTMGTTTACACCCAGTTATGTCAAGAATCTTTGATCACTGATTTGTCCATAGCATTTTCCCATCTACCAGAATTTGCTAAACATGTTGGAATAGAACAAGTCTTATCACAACCTAATATATTTTATCAGCAAAATACTAATTTATATTTTATCTTTGTATCTGAATTATCTTATGCGTGCAGAATCAAACAGAAGACAGTATACGAAAAGAGCTTATAGCATTACAAGAAGACAAACACAACTATGAGACAACAGCCAAAGAGTCCCTGAGGCGGGTCCTTCAGGAGAAAATTGAAGTGGTCAGAAAACTATCTGAAGTGGAGGTATTGAAGTTTCATGCCTAGTCTTCTGGAAATGCTGAAATAGTTATAACTGCTGCTACTTAGATCCCTGTTTTGTTGCCTGTAATATGCCAGTATTTGTTGTATTGTGGCACTTGCAGTATATTAAGTAGTAGTGTTTATTTCTCCTATTGGACAATACTTAGATTGTTAAACAGTTAATGGGAAGCTAYTCTTTAAACTCCTCCTTTTTCTGCCAGATTTCAAAGTTCATGAAGCTGTCTTACCGAAGTTAGTAAGCGTGGGAAATAAGTGAGGGGAAAATGACATACATGCATTAGAAAAAATGCCGTTAAGACCTTGTTTAAACTGTAAAATTTCTGGAAACATAAGCTTAACCCCTCATACAAATTACACTTAAGAATGAGCTTTTAAGATTACRAAGTGTTGGACACTTTTGTCAAATAAGATTTCTGCCCCTATAATATCTCTCATMGCTATTTTTTCCTTTATTTTCTCTTTCCATTATCGTTATTTGCTATGTTCCTTTAGGTCAAGAAATATCGTAAGACTTAATTTTAAGTGCTCGAAGTGTCTACCCTCTTCATGCATTTTAGAGAATGCGATGCATATAGTGCTGTAATAAATAACCTTATGAGATTTCAGTTAAATATGCCTTTTTATATTGTAATAGTTCTTGACAGGTTGTTAATGTTTGGAGTTTTATATTTACTTCTAGTTTTCTTCTCCTTTCCAGTCCTATACTAAGAGGAGAATCTTCTGACTTACTTATTATACTTTTTCCTCTTTACTTTGACTCTTGGGGAGAAATATTAATTTAACTTTAGTAAGAGATTTGCTTGAGTGCTTCCTGCCACATACTTTTCTCTCCACACAGAAGAATTATTGGCTCCTGGTTGAAAGCTGTCCTTTAATAATTATTATATAATGTGGTTTTGAATGCACTTATTAAAGGTGTTTTGGTCTGTTTTGGTGGTGAAGAACTAAGTCAGAGCTTGTTACCAAAAAAAAAWAAAWAAATTGTATTAATGAAGAAACAAATCTTGAGCTATGAGGAGGAAACTCTATGTACCATTTAGTTGTGCTACTATCACCAGCTGATGCAAATTTTGGAGCATTCCTTGCCTCCTGAAGACCCAGTTGCCTTTTGAGTAAGGGGATCTTAGTTTAGATGCCTTTCCACATTATGGAGTTCAGAAAAAGATTTAGAACACTTCCTGGGAGCCATTTGGCTCATATAATGTGTTAAATCTTCTTTTGCTGGGTTGAAAAGTAYGATGAAATCCATTGATTACATTGAATCACAAAATATTATAAAGTTTCACAGTTTATCACAAACCAGAAGAGAATGGGGGAGATGGATCACATGTTTCAGTTCTTTATTCCTATCAATCACAATCGTAAAACCTACTGTGGGTTTTTTGATTTTGGGTTTTTTTTACACATGCATGAAGCTAATATATTTTCACATAATCTCTTCTTTAAGCAGAACATTACAAAGGTTTGTRTAGATAGTGTTTTTGCCAGGACTTGATCTGTTTGTTTAGCCCTTAATGATGAGGAACAAAGCAATTAAATATGATTAGTTACATATACTGTTTGGAAAAAAGAGATCAACTTCAGTGTTTGGTAGATTATTAGTCTCTACTTTTTTTATTTATTGCATAATAATTCTCTCTTACAGCGGAGTTTAAGTAACACAGAAGATGAATGTACTCACCTGAAAGAAATGAATGAGCGGACTCAGGAAGAATTAAGAGAATTAGCTAATAAGTACAATGGAGCTGTAAACGAAATTAAAGATCTTTCTGACAAGCTAAAGGTAATGACGGAACTTCATCTGACATGATGATACTATAATGCATGGAACAAATACAATTTAATTTCTAATGCAGCAATCAAAGGTTAAGAAACTTTTTAAGCAACAGGTAAATGAAAGAAAGATGCACATCATCTTTTACATATTCTTTTGGTTTACATTTAATGTACCTGAAAGTGTCATCAGTTAAGTAAATTGCTAAAAAGGTTCCCTTTTCGTTCACTTTGAAAGTCACCGTATTTTTGGAGCTGCAATATATTTTAATAGAAATTTACGTATAGTATAAAACTTTATATTCAGCTGCTTTTATATAGACAAATAACTTTCAACCTAAACATCTTAAAGTTAATGGGAATGAAAACTAGAATTGGTAATAAATTTGCATTTCATGTTGCCTCTTTGTGCAGTTACAAACATAACTAGCCTACCACATAGTAATAATATGGCTCAGCTTCCAGGGTGAAGGGGTGTGCARTCAGGTTTGCTATTAATATAAACGTCTAAGTGTATTAATATTTAAAGGTCCTTTATGCTGGAGAACAACATAATCACAGTATGATAAAGCCTGTTCCCAAACAGTCTCTAATCTAGAAAAGTAGAAGATGTGGAGGAGGAAGGTAGTAATGTTCTCTCTGTAGACSTGAGACAGTTGTTGCATTTGTCTTGGGTAAATACTGGAAGTTGAATTTAGGTTCTTCGAGTCCTAGTTCAGCACCTCAGACAGAAGATTTTTCTTTCCAAATTAAAATGTTAAATGGCTGGTCTTAAGGCAGTTGGTTTCCCAATTACGAGTTAATCATTTATGATGATGAGTATGCACACAAGGATCGAAACTGAAACTTACTACCTARCTTTGAGGGAGGAGAGTCTTTGAAACTTATTATCATGAAATCCAGCAAGGAAAAAGATGTGGCTTTCAATCAAGTTGGTTTGTGCAATGYGCATTCAGTTCAGAAGGACTCTTGGGTTTTGATTGATTTGAGGTGCTGGGACACTTCGGGTGTTTATTAGTTCTTGGGGCCTGATACTGTTCCTGTAAGATTTAGGTTCCTCAGACAAAAAGTTAAGATATTTTGAGGTTCTTTCTCTCTGTTATTGTGCTTGAAGTGAAATATATAGAAAAATAACAGTAGAAAAATTTTACGTTGTTTCCATTTTCTTTATYTGACTAGCAAAGAAAGTTACTTATGTACATTTAGTTATACAAAAATCAAGGAAATCTATTCCTTTACATGTTAATTTTGATTTGTTTGGGGATTTTTTTAATCTTTTTTGAGCAGGTAGCAGAAGGAAGACAAGAAGAAATCCAACAGAAAGGACTGGCTGAGAAAAAAGAATTGCAGCATAAAATAGATGAAATGGAAGAGAGAGAGCAAGAGCTTCAAGCAAAAATAGAAGCTTTGCAGGCTGATAATGACTTCACCAATGAGCGGCTAACTGCTTTACAAGGTTAGTCACTAGTGGGGAAGAAACTTTGATTATTTGTTTTTCTTTTAATCTGTGAAATATCTTTTTCTTGGACTTCTGTTTACAGTACGGTTAGAACATCTTCAAGAGAAAACTCTTAAAGAACACAACAGCTTAGGTAGGTGTGATCAGTTTCTTGTTTCAAGCTGGTTTCCAGATTTTCTGTTCAATTACTTTTATTATAATAAACCTTGTAGTCAGGGGTCTGGCAAAAGAATAATGTTTTACAGTTATCCCAGTAGTGCATTCTTCTTGGTTATCACTTGTTAACATGGAAAGACATGTGGCCACAAGAGAATGCCAGTAGAGGGCACTGCTGTTGTGAGTGTCCAGACTTCTGGGTCATTGCTCAATTTAGAGCTCYGTTTGCGCCCCCTCAGCTCCAAGATTTTGACGGTTTTTATATACGTGTATATATAAAAAAGGATGTTTTACACACACACACACATATATATGYAATAGRCAGTAATTCTTTGGATGATAGTAACCTCGTATAYGTTTGAACAAACAGGAACGTGATCTGTAGTGCAGGAAAACACATTAAATTTTGCCTGTTTTGTTTGATTAGATTAGATACTTAGAAGGAAGAGGTAGTATGAAAAGCCAGAAGCATTTCACAATGCTGTATTTATAAAGAAACAAAACCCAAAACATTTTGCTTCGTTTCAGAAATAATACCCTTTCTTAATCCTAGGCATACAAGTTGACGACTTCATACCTAAAATTAATGGGAGCACAGAGAAAGGTAGTGTATCTTAAGGCTACCTTTTGTCTTATGGTTGATGTTTGAAGTTGAACAAATTCAAAATGTTCTCTTAAGTTTTATTTTGAATAATATTCTCTTAAAAAACGAAATTGAATTTGTCCACTCCTCTGACCAGCATTTTTTTGCGTAGACTTTCAGTCTAGGTTTTTTAAGAAAGTTCTGTAAAACGTAATGAGCCAACTTGGAAGTCGTCTTTTTTTTTTTTTGCTTGTTTTTGATGGGCTCTCACTGGAATCAGTAGGAGTCTACTGAATTATGTCAGGCTTGTGACACAAGCAAGTGGAAAACTCATTGACTTTTTTCCTCTTAATTTTATTTTCCCTTGCAACACAGACATAAACCATTTTTCTAGTAAATTAGGTATCGTAAGTAAAGTCAGCAAAACATTTTTTTTTTTCCTAACTACAACATATGAAAAATGTAAGTGTATGAAATATATAAATAGTGAAAACTAACTTTTTAAAACCCAGGAGTGTATTTATGTAAAACAGGAATGAATACAGATTTAACTATCTGATGGGGTTTTTTAAAGACTAGTTAAAGCTAAGTATTTTAACTTATGTGTCTTAACATACACTTGAAGTTTTTTGAATAAAATTATCTGATAAGAATATGCCCAATATCACATATAGCAAAGATTATTCGTTATGATTCTAAATTCACTGAATTGTTCCATTGGCTGAGATATATTTGTCGTCTTATGTCAATTTTAAATTTTTCCTTGATGTAGCTTTTTTCAGCATTTGCTGTGTCTTGCTGGATAGCGAAAACTCTGAGGAATKGTGGTAGTATTAGTTGGAAGGATGGGGCACTTATATAGAGAACTCGTGGTTTCAGCTAATATTCACAGTGTTTAAGGATTACTGTATACATTTTTAAAACAAAATTTTAAAACTCTCTATGTTCTAATTCTTAGCTTTTTACCTTTTTTTTTCTTTGGTATTATAAATGAAGAACTTCGTAACTAGGGAGACTAATAGCAAAATAAGAGGCATAACCTCATGCCTGTTTCTTATTTGGAGCAGGAGGAGAGATCTGTTAAACACTGCCAGGAACTGTACAAAAACCTCCCCTTAATCTAAGTACTAGTTATCTCTTAATGTCTTAACATTTTAGGCACTTAGCTATGATGCACGCTGAGATTAGCAAGCAGGAGACTTAAAGTCTGTTCCCAGTTCTTTGGACTGCCGTACTTTGTTTTTAGATAGTTTTAGGTTGGTAATACTCTTAATGCTTTATAGAATGGTTAAGAAATAAATTTGCTTTTAATTTTTTTTTTTAAATCTTCCACCCCAGAAAACAGTTAACTTCTTTACAAAGCAAAACTGAGGTACTATATAGGGATTGTAATTCTTCATTCTAATCATGTGAACCGTAAAAAGACTTTTAAAGTTATGTTGTTGGAGGTTATTAGAGAAACATGCAATACTGTGAACAAAAGTAGCCTAGAGCTAAATTGAAACATTTAGTAAAAGCTTTCAAGCTTCAAATGAACATACATATTGTTTTATAGGGAAATAATTGATAACATCCCACTAAATAGGATTTTTTTGTAACAAACACGTTTTTTTTTTTTTGTTTAAAATTGTTGGTAGGAATGTCTTGTTAAGTTTTTTATATACTGCTACCTCTTATCAGTCTGAGTTTAAAAATTGTCTGAAATATTATTTCAAAATTAAATTCATTATTATGTGATTATAACAAATATCATTATCACTGATACTCACTTTTTTGGCAGAGCTGAAGAAGCAATCTGTTTTTGATTTATTTTGGGTTGCATAATAGTGAAAATGTCATCTGGATGGATGCATGAAAATATAGATTCCTCCATCCTATGAGTAATAGTGGAACTTGTGCTTAAACCTGAGAGTTTTAGGAAGCTGTCTGCCAATTTCTTTTTCTTTATTAATATAGACAACATATAACTGCTTATTCAAGTTGTCTTTCTGTGTGTTTATACAGTCTATCACCTTTTTCTGTCATGCATCTACCATGCTATTTTATTATTCTGTATTTTAGTGTAGTTTCCYGTTATTTTGACTTTTGTACCACATTCTTCTGCATCTCTGCTAGCTGGTCCATCCACATTTCTCTGGCATTTTACACCTTGCTGGCCTGTGTTCTCTTCATGACAGTCTGTACCTTTCTGTATCTTCCTGTCCTTTAGCTAGCTCTCATGTAATGGCAGATGGGCAGTAATTTTCTCTGCCAGATTTTGGATTTTGTTCTCTTAAAAGCAGCAGAAGGCAGTTACTATTGTTTTTTGCTGAGTAGTCTTGCATTATTTTAGAAGAGCTAAGAATTTRGGGTTTATAATGTAGATTCAGCAACTTTGGCAGTGAAAGAGGTTGTAGATATTTTGCATAAGGAAAAGACTTCACATTTGAAGGCAGAAGTCAGAAATTCAGGAGGTTTTTTTGTGCTAAATAGCCTGTAAGGAAATAAAAAAATGTTTCCTCTACTTGTATACAAAGAGGTATATATACCTTCCCCCCCAACCCCCATCACAGGAAAATGGTAAAATCATGTAAAATCAGTATGCTTTTTAAGATTCCTTTTGTCTCTCTGGCTCTCAAAACTTCAGGTCAAGTCCTCAAGGTATGTTTATAGGCATACTACCTAGCTGTTGCAAGAATAAGGATTTTACATCACTTTTTTCTGTGCATGTCCATTAAAAGATGGACAACATTAAAAGAGCTATACTCTGAGTAGAGGAACTAAGAACTCATGTTATAGTCTCTCTAGAGGCTTTTTATAACAAAGTGTRTTAGGATGATAATGGTTAGGCATTCATTTTCTCTCATTGCACATATGGAAATTCTGGTGCAGAAGAGAGTACCTTGCTTATACATCAAGCCACTGAGAAAGGTTGTGTAGAACTGAGTTATTTCAATAAGTGGTATGTTTCTCAGTGAGTTGCACCACACTTGGCTTTCATATTTAAGTTTTGTGAGCCATATATTATATAAAGAAAGATACGAGGAATTTGTATACAGTCACTTAGAGGATCATGTAAAAAGGCTAAAAAAAAAAAATTAAATACAGAAAATGTTATAGCCATGGTGCTGCCTTTTAAAAGCCCTGTCCTTGTGGGTTAGAAAAAAGTTTACTTTTTAGAGTAACTTTGAAATATAGTAAAGCTTAGTATTACATATTGGATCTTAACAGCTAAGCTTCAGGTATCAGAAGCTAATGATTGTACTATTTTGTTTGAATGTAACACATTTTGCTGGTTTGTGTACTAAAAAGCAGTTTTTTCAGATTGCTAGATTCTTGAGGTCAAAGGATTTTTGAGGTTAATTAGAAAGGAAGTATTAGCACCTTTTTACTTGAAGGGATGCAAGATTGATAGAGTTGGGAGCTGAACAAGGTCACATAGAAGGACTTGGGTAAACCTGGGAATTGAGCCCAGTTTAGGATCTCTACTGTAGAACTGTCCTTTCAAAAATTGTTTCTGTGCAGTGACTCTTTGTTTAAAAAGTAAAGGGAGATACTCAGCAATACTTTCAAAATAAATGTTTTTCATTTCAAGAGGGTATTAGATATGAAGAATAAATATGAAGACTAAAAGACTTATTAAATGCCCTTTTAAAGCTAATAAAAATGCTGAAGAATGTAGGTTAAATACATGCTTCTTATTTCTTCAATGCTTGGATTTGGTATTTCCAATTATCCATGTCTGATTATGAAATAACAAATGGGAGGAACTAGAAGCATCAGTGCTATGGAGTTGCATGTTTCAGTAGTGTTATCGTCTTATGTATTCTAAATTTATTGTGATTTAAATATCACTTATGTGCATTAATCTTTTTGCCAAAAATACAAAGTTCTCAATGGAAATTTAGTGGAATTAATTTGTCACCACTTAACCGGAAAGAGCAATACAGCRAATGCCAAATACACAATGTTTGGACTTCTAATAATTGGTTCTTATTGAGTTTTGTTAAATGAAGTGGGTTTTTTTTAAATAGCTTCTATTGAGGTAAGGGGCTCTTTATTATGCTTAAGAACTGCTATTAGATTTTAGTATTTAAAAGTACCCTTTGAAAATGCAGTTAAAGTACTTCTTTCTTCTGATCAGTTCAAAAGTGTAATCTATTTTCTAACATTACTCAGACATCATTTCAATTAATGTCTTGTCTGCTTGCATATTAACTCAGATTTCAAAAGTTCACTGTAAATACACAATTACAAGGATTGTTAATATACTTTTCAAATTTTTTGTTGCATCAGCTTGAAAATGATAAGAAGATGTAAACTTAAGTGTTTCTTTCTTTACTAGAGCACTTTCTTTCAAAGAGTGGAGGGGACTGCACTTTTATTCATCAGTTCATAGAATGTCAGAGTGAGTACAAGAGTGTTCATCACATTTGCTTTAAAAACAACAGAAAACCCAGAAAAGGTGGATAAAACCCAGAATTTGTCACTAGTATTTAATATTTCTGTAGTAGCAGAAATTTTCTAAGCATAGAATTGTGGCACTGTGATATTAAGCAGATGCCTGTAGTAGTAAGAGGATATCTGTGCTCTTGCAAAGCGATGATCACGTTGTGTCGTCTTAGCAGTTAATCCATTATTGTCCTCCAACCAATGAAAGGGTGGTAATGTTGCCACATGATGTTTAAAACCGAGTGTAATTTTTTATCTGTTACAAATTAAGAAGTTGAAAGCCTGACACTGTCAGTTTAAGCAAACATTGCAAGCAGCAATAGGGCATAGATAACGTAATGATGGCTTTTCTTCATTTCACATTTATCTGATAATTAAAGGTCTCACACAGTCTTCAAATTAGTGGTTACAAAGAACAAAAAGGAAAGCAATCCCTTAATTTTTATGTGGAAATCTAAAAGATTCTTTTAAGAAAAATAGAACATAAATAGAACATAAATATGCAATACCAATCTTTAGAAAGATGTGTTATTCTGGAATGAGAAACACGTTTTGCAAAGCAAATGGCTTTTGAAAATGAGTAATAAAACAGCGCAGTCTGCATATCTGTAATTAAAGAAAAACTTAAGACGTTAATACTTTTTGTCTACTGAGAGAAAAATATCATTAGGATGAAGAAAGAAAAGGGCTATTAAACTTCAAAGAAAACTCCTTTGTTGCRTAAAGAATTATTTTTTTACTTAAGAATTTACAGAAATTGTGTTCCTAAAGTTGAGCAGAGAGTATTTATAAGCAGAAATAAGACCGTATCTTTTTTCGACATTATGCCCGTTGGACTCTTCTTTTCCCTTTTAAATTTCAGTAAGGAAGTGTAATAGACTTGTTTGACTTCACTCCTTGTCATATGGATTGCAGTACTATAAACTGAATGACAGAATACTGCTAATGTTTGTCTACGAAAATTTAAACTTTATTTATTTGAAAAGTGTTTGTTTCTAAAAGTGAATGACTGGTGGCTGTCTTCTGTCAGGCTGCAGTTTAAAATAATTTTAAATTTTGCGAAAATCTTGTATGAATCCTCTTTATTCAGTACGTAAAAATGAACTGAAGTTAAATGTTTGAGTAAAAATATTTTTTGTCTARAATGAAAATGAAGAGCACACTGAGTGATGTTCAAATGCAAATTGGTTGCCTGTTTTCATTGTTTGGATGTTAGCTTAACCTATTTTAGCAAAACTTGTATTAGTGTCACCTCTGCAAACTATATGTGACCAGTCTTGTCACTATTGAGAAGCAAAAATGACCATCAGGATCTAGTAAAAGATTCTAACATGCAACTGAAGTGGTAATAAGAGCGTAAAATAAAGATCAATTTACTTATGCCTCCCCTTTCTTGAGAGATTGAAAGCTAGATTAAAGACATTGTAAGGCTTTGATTGCCTTATTTTTAAAAGAATGAGTTCAAAGGGTTCAATATTCTGCATTTTTTGTGACAGTAAAAGTTTTTACTGTCTAATCAAGAACAAAAAAGATTGCAAGTCAGCAGTTCATGTATTTACTTCTGGACTAAAAAGTTTGCCTTTCCTAAACTCAAATATGTTTAGTCAGGCCCCACAAAATCATGAGGTTAAAAAACTGCAAACTGCGGGATCTGTTATTTTTATTTTGTATGTAAGTGCTACCTTTCAGTCCTACTCCTTTGCTTTCTGCAGCAGTGAGGGTTGGGAACTAGTGGGGAGAAAAATGATTAGATTCAGAGATTGCCAGGAACTGGAGTTTTAAGAGATGCAGCAAATAGTAGAACAAGATCATAAAGATTGGCAATATTGAGAAAGAATATATAGTTCATCATATGGTACGATGCTTTTTTTGCCCGGAGGTTTAGGTATTGGGAAAAGAGCAGGTTGTTTATTTAAAAAATAATAATATGATAAAAATCCCAGAAATAGGAGTCACTCATTGAAGTTGTGTTATGTAGGGTTTGCTGTTTTGTAATAGAAGCAGAGGAATTAAAACTATAGGATCTGCAAACCATAAGAGAAATCTAAAAAGAAAGGAGAATTGAGACAGCCTTGCTGTTTGTCTAGAAGTCAAGGTTCTGACTTGTGCTGTTACAGCAGGGAAAGTGCACATCTCTGTAGTTCTGGGTAAGAAGCACTTAAATTGGGAAAGCCCAAGCAGAGAAATGAGGAAAAACAGCTTGAGTCAAGGAAGTGGAGTATGTAAGATAGTGTAAGAAGGAAAATGATTAAACAATCTAGTATTCTATCCAAACAGTTGCTACAGAGGTATAAGGCAATTGAAAGTGCTTATCAGGTAAGAGCAATCAAGACCTCTCAAGGTGCTAAAGCTAAAATTTTTTTCRTGGGGGAGAAGCAACAGGACACTAAAATCTTATTCAAGCTGCATTGCAGCTTGGGTACCATTGTTTGTAAAATCCAGCTTCTGTGGGTTTTTAAAGATGCTTTTTATTTATTTTTATTTTTTAAGCAGAATACAGCTCATGATATCATCYAGTAACCTGTCCTGATCTACAACATCTATAGAATGTTACGAAATCTTGCTCTGAATGATCTGGGAAGTCTGTTACTTTCTAATCATTACATCCAGTTCACTTGTTGCTCATTTCATAACTTCTTTTTTAGTAACCACTGGTGAAAACCAGTGACATCGACAGCAAAAGTCATGGTGCTTCTTTTTGGTTAGTACTCTCTATGAGTTATAACCGAAAATGGTGATGATGTATAGACGACAGAGAGATTTGGTGCCCTGCTGGTTTCCTATCTTTGCTCCAATCTAAGTCGTCTTTATTTGTGTCCTTATTTTTTTCCTCATTTTGTGATTTTTGCATTTATGATTTTAAATGCAAGTCAATTTTTTGCCTTTTTACGCAGTTTTTGTTGTGTTGGTTTTTTTTTTTCCTTTTAATTTATCTATCTAAAACGGAGTAGTTTTTGGATGGATTGAATGGCTATTTTCAACTTTTCCGTGAATTTATGACCTGCAGGTGGCAAGTAAAGTTAAAGCTGCTTTGTATCACTTTTCTCAGATGATTTGAAATTTGTGTGTTGAGGACCAGGTTTCCTTTCATTGGTCTCCAAAACTGGCCTCCTTCAAAGACTAATTTGATACAAAAACATGAATGTATTGGGGGCATGTGACTTAAGTATATCACTGTAATGTTAACAGATCTTAACTATTATCTTACACATAATGATAGGCAACCTAAATCTAAAAGGGAGTTCTTAAATTGAAAAGATAGGAAATCCCTAAAAACCTAAAGAAAAGCTGCCTTTGAACTGCATTCATCAGCAAAAAGAAACAGACTATCTTAAAGATGAACTGAAAGCTTAACTTCAAAGCAGATTGTTTCAATAAAAATTATTATTATTTATGATATGTATCAGTAACTCTTTCCTTTCTGTTAAGTAGTGACYAGATAGCATAAAAGATAAAAATTATTTGTGCCAGAAATTAAAGCTAGGATCCTCACCCTAATTTATATTTTGGTAGCCAAAAATGCACATCTTGATTCAGGGAAAATGTAGATTGATTAAAAAAAAAAACCCAACCAAGTTTATGAAGTTTTCTGAAATAGGAATATGAAAAGATGCAGAGAACTGAAAAAGGGAAGTTTTAAAGATACAGATAACGTCAGCTTTTACTTTCTGATTGTTGTCTGGATTCTGCCATTTTTAGTGACTAGGGTGGTAACAGAGTGCAGAATAAGATTCTATGTAGTTCAATGACATTGACGTCCAATTTTCTGTTTATTTTCTAAATATACACAGGCATGCCGAAATAAACTATTTTTTGTTGGCTTCGAAATACACTAATGCTAGCATTCTTAAAACACAGAGAATGCTTACTTGTTTTGTAAGTTAGGAGAGACCTCAACCATCAAGTGAAAAATACTGGCTGTACCAGCTTTGGGTCACACTGGGCGAGTGGACTTGGGTGTCACTGCTGAAGTTCTTTGCTGAAGAAATAGTGTCAAGAAAAAACTTTTGTACAAATGTTGAAATTCATAATGGACATTAGAAAACAGTAAGCCACCATGGAAAAGAAAAAAAAAATTAAGTCTACAGATTTCTATAGTCATAGGAATTGGGAATTCTTAAAAATGTAAAGAGCTGCTGCTAAGGTTTCAGTTTGGAAAAACATCTGCATCAAGAAGACTAGTTTCTTTGTTTTGTACTATAATTATTCTGRTTTTAACAGTTACTGAATTGTGAAAACGCCAAGATCTATCAATTTATAATGCTAAGTTTTCTTCTGTAAAGTGATTATTGAAGCCTATTTTAAGCTAACAGTCCAGCATAGATGAGGTGTTACCCCTTCAGATGAAGCAGTTGATAGCTACTTTTGAGTGTATGGTTTTTGCATTCAGCTGTATTTTTCAGACATATGGGCAGAATTCCTCAGCTGCTTCCTTGCTGCCTTCCTCCCCACCCCTCTTCCAGCCTCAGTTGAGTCCTGGAATAATCACATATGAAGACTTTCAGTTAGATTTTTTTTTTTTTTTTTTAAATGAAAGAACGCTCATGATATCACTCAGTAAGTCTTCACTTGTGGCAGCAGTAACTTGATTCCCTCTGCAGTGCCTTCCTCAGGCTAGGGACAGTGACTCTCTCCAGCTCTGGCGAACTTGAGACTGTTCTGAACTTGGGTGATGAGTGATCTCCTACAGTTGCTTGAGACCTGAAGCCAATCCTGAAAATCCACTGTGCTGTTCAGCGTTTCTGATGCAGTATTTGTAAAATATTATAGAAATGCAGGACAATATTTGTAGATAAAAGTAAATGGAATCTCTCTTTTAGACTAGTTTGTCTGGGTGTGGGGGAGGGGACAGGACAAGATTTGGGCCRTGCAAACCCTTCTTCAGACCTCAGGGGTTTTCGTCTGAAAGCTTGTCTRCTATCTAGGGTTGAAAAAGGGATCTCCATGCAAATGTGCTTAGATTGTCATGGTTACAGCAATATGCCATYAGAGGAGTACAGAGGCTTCTTAATCTTCAGAGATACTTGAAGCTGGAAATGCTAACTAAAGCTCGCTGTTTTTTTTTTTTTAATTAAAAATTTGAAAAGAATTATTTACTGTCATCCAGCTTCCTTAATCTGCACTCTCCTGTATGAGCTGTTCATCCAGTCTTCTCTGCATCTCAGTAGCCTGTTAACAGCACGTGGGGTAACCAGCAAACGGGGTTCCCTGCTTGATGGTCAGGGATSCGGCAGGGAGAGCGCAGAGTGGAGGCAGAAGCAGCTTCAAGCCTGGTGTTTCAGTGGGTGTTAACAGCTTTCAACATTGCCTGAATTGCAAGAGCTACTGCATAGAAATTGATTATGTGATCTGTAAGATAGGTGGCCCTCGATAATCTTGCATGTTGGCAGCACTAGCCAGTTGTTAAGGAACCTGAAATAATGAAATCTCCGAAAAATAAATTAATTACTGGTTCAGTAGTTCTTTTAGTGTCTTTGATTAATCCAAACCTGTTCTTCCTTGGTCTTACTGTTTGCCTTCATGTTCTAGCTGGGGTTAGGATGAAGTTAGCAATCTAGTCTCAAGTTCCATGTTTTAGGTTTTTGTGCACCTGATATACATGAATAGAYTTCCCTGTCAATGCTATACGTAAACTCAATTTTTGTGAACATGAATGTGATGCATGCACAACTTTTTGGAATTTGTGCAGCGCTCTGAAAGTTTTAAGCTAAGAAAGGCTGTTTCTGTGTACCTTTCATAGGCACTGTTAAAGCAGTTATRATGTGGAGGTGGCTTCTCAATGGCTGTTTTACTGTGGCATATTTCTAGATTTCTGCTGTGTCTGGCGAATATCTATTCCAGGCAACTGGCTCTTGGAATTCCTTTTTTTATAAAAATAACCTGAGAAATTTATTAATTATTTATTGCTCCCAGTTATATTTTATAAAAAAAAGTTCATAAACATTAATTTTCCTAACTTCTTATTAGTGAACTGAARCATTATTACTGTAAGCTAATAAATTGTAGAAGAAATAATTATGCACTTTATCACAAAGTTAAGTAGGCTTGTGTGCTGTTTCATTATTCCATGCCAGAATAAAGTTTTTGTTCAAGCCCAAGTAGGAAGTAATATTATCAGCTTTTAATTTGGTCATGGAATGTAGTCTACGTAGATGTGTGCAGGGAAAAGCTTGCTTAATTTGAGCTTGGAAAGTAACACTTATTTTGTTTGGCAGACAAGATCATAGATGAAGGACATCTAACCAAAGTGGAAGAAACAAAGCTTTTGAAAGGTTAGACTTCTGGATTATTTGACTGTTTTTGAAGCATGTCTTTTATGTCACTTCAGTGCATGTTCTGTCTTAAACTAGCAGTTTGAGTTTTGTTGAATACTCACTTAAGACAAAAAAAAAATCAATGAAGGGGGAGGTACATTGTTTACTGAACTCTGCTCCAAATACTATTGTAGGGTAAAAACATTTAAAGGAAACAATATTTGAAGATTGAGTGCATGAAATGCTAGTCTCAGTTTTGACTGAGTTCTTACCTGAATGTGCATTTAAAAAAAAAAAAATTTATAAATTGATTTAAATCTTTAGTGCCTGCATAAATTTCAAACAGGTTTTTGTTTTTATTGTAGGACTAAATAGAAATAACGTTTGGTCTCGTTTTAAGTTTTAAATAAAAGTGTATTTTCATTTGACTTTTTTCTAACTTACACCCTCATAACTTTAAAATAACTATTAAACTCCTAAATATGCCTTTTCCAAGTAAAATATAAATGTGCATATCTAACTCTTTTCTCTTCTTTATAAAACAAGTGAAATACAAGGATCTAATTAGAAAAGATTTATGTTGTCAAGGAACAGTCACCCTTATCTTGCAGTGCCAAAATCAGGAATGCTAGAAAGTGTGTAGATCAATATTTCCTATGTGTCTAATAATGTAAGATTGTTTGGACTTGTAGGCTGATTCCACTTGTGTAGCTTTTTATTAATGTATGAGACATACTACCTCATTTCTTTACCCTCTGTCCTTCTGCAAAGTGTTATTGTATTGAATAAATGTTAGCTTGTTAAAAGTTCTGGTATTTTAGAGACTTTTCAATTTATCTTCTCTTACCTTGATGTATGAAATTGCACCTTTAATTTGTTTCTGTATGTGAGTAAGCTATAGACAACATGCCATATTTGGCAAAAGAATGCATACAATAACGGTAACGTAACACTTGCATGCCAGTTAACTTGCAAAGCGGTGAGCTATTTTTAGTGTTTGTTAATATATTCTAACTCATCAAGTAAGTATGATGTCAACACATTTTAATATACTTCATCATTTTGGCTATATTTATTCAGCTCAGTTTTATTACGGGAAATAGGGACAACTGCTCTGAAATAATATAGTACAGGAAAGAGTTTTGTGCTTATGACTCTGGTTCCAGAATAGGAAGCAGGTTTCTAAACCATTTCTTACTTTGGCTGCTGCTGTTTCAGATGTAGAAACTGATGCATCTTTCCTCTAGTGCCCAATCTTKTTCCTTCTTTGAGGAGGAGGAGGGTAGGAGGGAGGAAAAAGCTTGTGTACCCGGGGGTGGGTGGGAGGGGAGTATGGGAGGGAGGTTGGGGGAGAGAGAATTGATTCAGCAGTTGGAACTTGCACCGTTCCTCCCGKTTTGCACAGAGCAAGAAAGCTGTGTTTCCATGTGTGACCAGATATGGTAACGTTAGTGGGATACAGATAGTGCTCAGCTTAGAGCGTCTGGATTGGCCACTAATACAAGCAACATGGGTGAGGCTTTTAGGATGTACTTTTCTTAATRCTTTAAAAAGTATGTATTACTTGGTTTAGTAATTATTACAGTTTTAATGGCAATCTTGTGAGCTTGATTCTATATGATACATGTAAAATGCTTTGTATTGTAACATCTTTAGATATTAGTTAAAAACGTTATTCCTAAAAATAGGGAAGTACCCTTTTTGTTTCAGCAAAGAACCACCCCCAAACCTCAAGTTTTTAACTACTCCAGTCATTCTGAGCTTTGAAGTCTGCTGAAGTCGCATGAGATATGTTTGGAATAGCTGCCAGGTCCGAACCCCTAATGCGCTTGAGGTGTTCGGGTGCTTTCCCTTTCTCCCTCTCCAGTGATTTCAGTTACATTAAGATCGGAAGAGTCTGGCTCTTAATCAGCTACCTTGTTTGTACTTGCCTTCTGTTTCATGTGCAAGTGGATGTTATTCTGGCACAGAGAAATAGAAAACTTGTCATGTTAGATGAAGAAAACTTTTTTTTTCTCTTTCTATTAACCTGTCTGTGTTTTGTCATCTTGCTAATTTCCCAGTGTAAGTGCACAGGTTGTCTTCAGTTTCCACTTAACTTCTTTCATTTTGGGGATACTTAGTTCTGTTCATTCTCTTGTTATTTGAAAAAACAATGCATGCAAGCTTTCTCATTACTCCTTTGTATTTTCATATACTAACCCTATTGGTATAACACACTTGCTTTGTTTATTGCTGTGCATCTTTCTTCCTGTGTCCTGGTACTTTTTTGTTGCATCTACAGTATCTATATGTGAAGAAATTATTTGTGTTCACCGTGCTTTTCTGCATGTGTGGTAGAAGTAAACTCTATACTGGGAATGTTGTAATGATGCCTTTTTAAATATATATATCTCTACCTGGGACTTGAGACTCAGAAGAAACCTCTATTAATCTGTGGGTGGGCAGTGATGCTGTCAAACCAAGGCTCTGCATAGTCAGCCAAGAAAGACTTCATTATGTATAACCTCACCTGCATATTGGTGACATGGTTCCTTGCTGACAAACCTACCAGATTTGTCCACACCTGAGGTGGTGTGCCTTTGTTTAACGGACCCATCAGAACTAAACTGGAATGGTTACTGGGGGGGCGGGGCGGGGAATATTACAGCCTCATAAGGTATTTAGACTCTGATTCAGGGATACTTCTGTGTGGGAAAAGGATGCACTAGTATAATTAAGTCCCCTCACCTGTTGAAAATGTCTGGTCTCTATTAAAAATCTGGAACTGGTAAAAAAAAAAAGGCAAAACAAAAACAACTTTGTGGCTTCGCTAAGCTGCATAGAATAATGTGGTGAGTTGTGTATGAAGAGATATTTCATGAAGGTATTTTTTGGTGGAAAGGACATAGACTGCCTTCTCTTAATACAATTTGAACTGAAAATTCTTCCTAGAAATTAGCGCATTAATGTATATTGCTGTGATTCTTTACTGGTTCGTACCACACTTTTTTTTAACAGTACAGTATATACAAGACTTGTTGCTACTATTTTATTTGTCCAAAATACTGAAGGCACGGTTTTATTCTTAACAGCAGTTTCTTTCTGACTTGTTACAGTATCTGCATTGTTCTAGTTTTCTTTTCTTATTTGTTCCCTGGTTGAATCAGCTTTTGCACAGAGTTCCAACTGGCAAGAATACAGCTTTAACAAAAGTTCAAGCTGTGCATGAGACAGTTGCATCCCCTATTAGATGCTAGACTAGATTAATGACTTCAGTGATGCTGAATCCGTTTTAGCCCAGACTTGCAAAGAAATAAGCAATCACCAGGTTTTTAAGTGTTTCTTCAGCTATGTTGTTTTCTATCGACATTTAGCAATAGAAAGAGACTGAACAAAGCATTTACTGATTGTAGTTGATTTTCCTTGTCTCTTACAGAGAATCAAGCAAGAGTCAAAGAATCTGATTTGTCAGACACTCTTAGTCCAAGCAAGGAAAAAAGCAGCGACGACACTACAGGTAAGTGTTTAACTGAGGTTTCTGTAACATCTAATTAATTTGCTCATGATTAAGTGATTTAATTAATTTTCTAAAAGAGCAAAGAATGTGTGTATTATGCAGAGACAGATTCAAGCKTGAAGCAGTAGTGTCTATTTCGCGRCTTCATAATTAACTGTTGTAAAGTGAGAAGAACGTAAAAGCTTCTCTTCGCTTAAAGAATGCGTAGATGAAAACCGTCTGCAGTCTGCCTGCTCTCTGAAAGGTGTGGGTTGTTTTTTTAGATGCCCAAATGGATGATCAAGATCTAAATGAACCTATTGCTAAAGTAGCTCTTCTAAAAGGTAAACAAATTTATTTTTGTAACTTTAGATGTGTAATCTGTATATATATCTTTTTGTCTACCTGTTTTTTATCAAATGTGCATTGAAGTAGAGTGCTGAAATTCAAATGTTTTAATCATGGTAGTACAGAGGAGTTGCATTTAAATATCAATAATGATTCCTTTGGGTGATGTGATATAAAAACATACTTCTGAGTGTTAGAATAGAAATAGTTTGTGCTTAAAGCTAGTTTCAGCACTCACCAACACTGTTCTAGGAATTTACATGTTACAACTTCAATCGGAGTTGAGAAATAGTTTCAGCATACGCTTGAGTTCGGGCTAATAGTTGTGGGGAGGAGGGATTGTTCCATCACTGACATATTTTAAGCATTGACAATTTTTACTTGTATAGTTTCCATCACTGTCAGAAATGCTGCTGTTACGATGCGCCTGATGGGTTAAAAAGAACATCTAAAATCTTTTTTTGGTTAACACACTCAAGATTTGAATTTCCTGTTGTAACTGTATTTAGAATGATTGCTGAGCCTTATCTTTGAGCTTCATAGCTATGAAATTAATTTTTTTACTGCTCTTTGCACTGAAGGGATGTACTTAAGAYTTGATTAGCAAGCTAATACATATTCATGAGCTGAAAAATTTTGTGGGTTATTAATTAGTTGTTATATTTAGCATACTGAAAGTTAATTTTATGCTTTATGCACAATTAGACATTTGATAAGATCTGTGAAACGATGCTTATGTTGGGATCACAAATAAAAAGAATGTCACAGTTCTTCATGGTTCAGAAAGACAGGAAACCATAATGAAATTTAGGAGACCTGTAAAAGARCTTTTTCTGTAATTGTTTACACTTCTCTAATTTTATGACAGAAGGACTTCAAAAAATTGCGTGTATTATATGTTTCCAAACAGCAAAACTAAAATGGAGTTTGGTATTGTCCAGTGAATATCAGTTCAGCAAAGCAGTTTAAAAAGGAGTGTTTGAGATACTGAGCATGTTCCATTTGGGTTTTGCTCTAATGTCTGCAATTAGTAGCAAGTATATTCAGTGACTTCCTATGTTAGAAAGTAGAATCTGGTAATGTTGTTGGTAGTGATTATGATAGTCTTCTTTTTAGTAATAAATTTGGGGTTGGCAGCAAGTTTTATTTGAAAAAAAAAATACTGGTTGAAAAGTATGATGTTCGTTAAGTATCAGAACTTTAAGTCCAGAATGGGATACACAGTAAGGAGTTTTGGTTTTTTGTGTGAGCAGTGTTGCATGCACAGAATTCACAGTCGGAACAATTCTTCATCTGTAAACGGTACTGTAGAGAAACTGAATTCAGGCAGCTTACGTCAAAATTGTTTAAATTATAGTTCTTATAGTTTTAAGATACATTTTTGTCTTGGCTAATTTTTCAGCCACATAAATTGAACTTTCTAATGAGTCTCAGAATAGGCAACAGCTTCAAATACCTATATTGTCATATGAGGAAAAATGTCTCGTGGTGCAGACTTGATTTCTGTGCATATAACTTTTCTTGTATGATATATTAATAAATCAAAGTAGTTAAATATTTTAAACATCTATACACTTTTTAAAAAAACAAGCAATCATGGTAGGTCCACTGATTTAGTGATTTTTCTACCTTTCTGGATTCTCAAAAAAAAAAAAAAAAAAAAAAAAAAAAAAATCAGTGAGTGTGAATGCTCCCATGTAGCCAAGTGAAGAGTATTCATAATTGGCTGGATTTCTTAGTTATCTTCTGCAGACATATTAAAAGTAGTCCATGGACCCCTCAGGCTGAAAACCACTGATTTCTGAATTCTCCTTATATGCAAGTGAAGTCTTCCTAAGTTCTGCCAGAAAGGTTYGTGTAACACCCAAGACCAAGATAAGGCCGCTGTGAGCGTGCTGCTTCCTGGATTAGAACAGTCTCAATTTGTGGCAAGGGTCAGGTGTAGTTACACTTTCTCTGTCCTGGGTATATTAAACTAGCAGGGAGAGTTAATTGAAATTTTAAAGGACTAAAATCAAGTTTTCTGTAGTAACATGGAAGCAGTCTTTTGCTAATGTGGATGTTCTCATTGCTTCATCTGTCTTTACACAGTTAAGATTTAAACCATAACCATTACTGAAACTTTAAGTGAATAAGTAGAAAAATACCTATTTGTGTAGACCACTTTGCTATTGAACTACATATTGCAATTAACGAAAATAATTGGAACAACTCTTTTTCTCTTGAGGCTATTTATGGACATTCCTATCTTGCTGTCATGAAACCATTAAAAAATATCTGTACAATGAATCATTTGCCGTCGTAATTTTCACGAAGAGCCTATAAACCCGCAGTTTTGTTTGAGGTTTTGTCAGAGAGCTACTTCATATGCCTGACTTTGCCCTAAAAAGGATGTTRTTTGCCACAGAAAGACTTTCAAGTGGATTTGTTATGCAGCCTTATAATTAAGGAAGAGTGAGAACATTTCTAATCTGGCAGCTGCTTGGAATGCGGAAACGGCTCCTGGAAAAGGCAGCGTTCCTTTTTGTTTAACTGTTGGAATTTACAAAACAAATCAATGGAACAAGAAAATGATGAGACTTTTAATTGCTGTAGTTTCCTCCAAGTGTATTTTCTATCGATAAATTTTGAGTGTATTCAGGATTTGTTTCAACTTGCTACAAGTCAGAATCTGGCTAAGAGGGGAAGGGGAAAAGCTGTCACAGATTAGTAAAACTGCTTCCCCCCCCACACACACACACACAAGGTAAACGAGTTTATTAGCCATTAATAACAGTTCCCTGGATGCTTCTATTTAGACAGGCTGTTCGTGACTACTTATTGCAAAGTTAAGAACAGGTAAATGTTAAAGAGATGGAAAGAAGCAGTAAGTGTCATTGGAAGGTTAGTTACATTGTTCTTATCCTTGTATTTTCATAATAACTACAAAACTGATCCATGGAGTCTTAATAAAAAGTATTTTCATTGAGAGTTTGCTGAACAGTGGTAGTTTACGTAAGAAATTTTGAATATCAGCAATGGTCTGTTGATTCAGAAAGTTTGGGAACTGTTGCTTTATGTTGCAATAGCCAAATACTTGATTTTAAATATATGATACAGTTTACTTTATGTGGATCTTATGAAGCTGAAGAAAACTTGGGGGTTTAATTGTTTATGTGACTTCACCTGAGTACTCTGAAAATAGTCATCTGAATGACCTGAGAAATTCTGCAAAATCCTGAAWGTGAACTACTGTGAGACTTGGAGAAATACCAGCCTGCTCAAAAAGTTGCTTCCACAGGCCAGGCACATACAGATAAGGGATCAATTAAGACCACAGCCTATGTGTGGTTCTATATCATATCTGTTATCAAAATAAAAGTGTAAAGGCAAACATATAAGCAGAACTCTRTTAATATCTTCATGTTTGTAAATAYTAGTTTAATCTGAGCTTTGTTTTTCTTTTGGTTTTATTGAAATTTTATTTTATAGATCCTAAAATTGCAAAATATTCCTTCACACACCATCATATTCTTTAATGATTTGGAAATGGTCATTTTTCCCCAAAACTGACCCAGGAGTTAGACTCCTTTTCTTGGGCCAGATTGAAGGAGAAGAAATTTTCATGTGCTTTGGGAATGATTTGTACAGATCACGCTAATTTTTTTAGCCGTTTTAAATCTACCAGTAGAGTTGATGTTAAGGAAAACCTCAGTGTGTGTGTGTGAGTGAAACACGGTGGTGTTAATTAAGAACCTTTGTTGTAACATGGCGAACAATCTGATCACAGATTAAAATCTTCCATGAGGTAGAATAAATGAGTGAGGGTTTTCAAACTGTTGTATTCGATTTTTTTTTTTAGCACCTTGTTGTAATTAATGATAGAATTCATTCCTTAGACTTCTCTGACAACCATTAGTCMAATGCTGAATGGAAATTGCTCAAATACTTTTTTAATTGCAGCCTTTCACATTGGTTCTCAAACCAGGTTTTTGTGATGTGAATTTGCTTCTTGAGGGAACTAATTCTAAGCCTGATGATATTTAGTAGTTTTATTATGTATAAATAGAGCAATCCTACTCACTAAGGAATTTTTTTCRAAACTAGAGCTAGCACAAGAATGATGTTTGCTTTGAACTAAAAGACATTAAAGAAATTTTCAGTTTGGGTAAGACTGAAAAGCTGTTATTTTCTCGTGCTTATATTTCTTGGCTTTTGATTTAGARGCATGTCAGGCATATAGAAATCCTCCTACTGCATTTGAGTTTTTATCTTGATTGTGCCTTTGCTAAACTGATTATGCAGAGTTCCTCATCTTCTTTGAAGCAGTGTTATCTTTTATGATGTGTGCTTTCATTGATTGGAAAATACTGTCCACCAAAAGGTTCATTTAGGGTGTCTATTATTGGATTTGGGACACTGCTTCTTTATCAGGCATGATTTGAGCATAATTTGTCAACTTCCTCATCCATTTCTTCTGAACAGTCTCATTAAGGAAGGTTGAAAGTCTAATTGCCCCAAGTCTTTATCCATGAGATGCTAAGAACAAAACATGTTCAGTAAAGAGAAACTTGGGTTTGGAACTCTAATAAACTATAAAAGAAAGTATTTGGATGAAATATGTAGCCCTCTTTGTTCTTTCTGCTCTCATAATTTTGTTCTGAAAAAGTCTAAATGCACATGTGTGCCCTCAGCCCTACTCGATCCCACCARTTCATTACTGTGAGAATGGGAAAAACATAGCCTCTTTTCTTAGAGGGATACAGTATGAATACTTTAGCATGATTTGATAAACAATTACTTCAATGAAGAGAACAGCAAAAAAAATTTTATACTTACTTTATTGGTGATATATACAGTCAAATACGAATGTCARAAGTGTAATGACAAACTAAACTATAGCTTGTATTTATTTTTTTTCTTATTAGTGAAAGATCTGGACAATGAAAGCAATTTATCTTTTGGGGTTTTTATTCTAAGCAGTGTGCCTTTATCTTAAATCCGTATGGTCGATAGTGGTAGATGTTTATTAACCAGTTAGCTGTGTAACACATCTACCTTTTTGTTCTCCCTCTCCCATGATGTGTAGCTGGACTTTTTTCACTGATTTCCCTCCTGTACCTTTCTCACCTAACTGGCTTTATATAAAGTTTTACCCCTCTAGCTATATAGTTTTTTAGTGCTGTTTGTGCCTATTAAAAGACCTGTTTCCACACAGACACTGTGTAAGGAAAAATTAGTGAATGAGAGTTTCCTGGATCCAGTTCCTGGCATTGCAGATACCTGCAGGCTAGAGTGTGGTCTTCCTCTTTGTTACTGCATCTAGTTTCTAGTGTGTACCAACTAGAGGACACTGCTGTTAGTTACAAATACTTATTTTTCCCCTTTTAAATTCCCCCAAAACTTCAGCTTTAAAAGTATTTAATTTGTCTGCGACTGCAAGTCATCTCTTACAAGCCCAAGTGGTATTTAATATGCATTTTAGCTAGTACAAAACTTGTGGGGAAGAGCAAATGTTTTTATTTAGAGTTTAAATAACATGCTTAGATCTCTGATCGTGTTAAAAATATACCTAATATTTTAAGACATAGTGGAAAAAATTTTGAGGCCAAAATTTAGCTTAGTATTCACTAAGCTAATGAATGAATGAATGAATTAAGGAGGGTGGACTTTTCTTAATTTTCTTAATTTTGTTTTAGAAAATTTCCCTAAATTTTTTCCTTTCGTTGTAGTTATGGTCCACAGAGGGGGAGGGGGGAAGCCAAGCCTTGCGTGGTAGCAAGCCGATTGGCAGTAGCAAACCACTTAATAGCAGCTGTTTGCATAATCTCTTGCAGCTGACTGGCATTACCCAGCCTCGGTAGGAGCTGGGTCTGTACGTGGGCTGGGATGCTGCCTGCCAGGGCTGGTACGTGCTGTTAGGAGCAGGGCTGTGGGAGGGTGGCCTTGGGAGGCAGGGGACGCAGGGTCATTGCTGGTAAGTGTGTGCTAGGGGAGGAGGTTAGGGTAGCTTCCTTTTAAAAATAGACGAGTTGTAAACACAGTCAAGGATTGCCTTATGCGTGTTGTTCCTTCATTTTTGTCAGTCCAGGAATCCTTGCCAAACTATACAGTGTTTTTAAAAACTCTCTAATTCTTGTTTGGTTTTGTTTTATACTGCATGTTATATATAATGAATGTTTTAAAGTTTGCGTATGTTTTCCTCCTTTTAAAAGTATATTAATATTTTTGCTAATATTTACCTAATCCAATTTTGAGTTTACTTTAACTTTGGATGGTTTGAATAAAAAGTCGCCAGTCATCACATGGCAATGCAAATTAAACTGTTGTACAAATTTATGATTTAAAGAAAATGTTCTTTTATCAGATGAATTGCAGGGTGCACAATCAGAGACTGAGGCTAAGCAAGAAATTCAGCAATTGCACAAGGAGCTGATTGAAGCCCAAGAGCTAGCTAGGACAAGTAAACAAAAATGCTTTGAACTTCAAGGTGAGACCCAGATCAACTTGACTCTGTAGGGTATCCATTAAAATTGTATTTATCAGGTAGTCCTAAAAGGGGGTCCAGTTTTGCTGAAAGTCTGTTAAGATAAATTTGTTTCATACCATTCACATCTCCTGCACAGAATGTCAAAAAATTTTGCTTTTTTTCTAAATTATATACAGTCAGATTGAGCTCTGACTTTTTGGTTCAAGATAGACCAACATCTTTTCATAGTATTGAATACACACTTGAACTCCATATATTTCATCCTTATAAAATATGTTCATCTACAGGTATTGATTCATCTGTATTTCAGGCAGATAATGCACATAATTTAATGTATTCAGTGGTAGTTCTTTGTTTAGACCATCCTATCAGATATGTAGCTGTATCATTATCCTCAGCAAACTGTGGGTTGTTTTTAACAGGAAATAGTATAGTCCAGTTTAATTGCATGTCGTTCAGTGTTTTTTATGGGGTATATTTATGGCCTTTTTTTTTTTCTCCTCCCACACCTGTTTGCATTTAGCACACGTGGAGTTTTTGGATCAGGCAACAGATTATATTAATTTCAAATTAATTGTAATACTACCACAGTAACGGAATGATGTCTTAATATTAACTTTTTATTAAACTACTTACACAGTTACTAGCTTTGATAACTTACTGAAATAATATCATTGCTTTAATCTCTTCAGTTAAGGGGAAGTTGTGACTAAAATGAATTACAGAGSTGAAATACTTGTTACTAACAAAAACTTTTGGGCACATTTTCACTTTCATTTTAGCGCTATTGGAAGAAGAGAGAAAAGCATATCGAGTGCAAGTTGAAGAATCTAACAAGCAAATAAATGTTCTGCAAGGTAGGAATTTTTTTTTCCTACCCCCTTCTTTTAGAGAAAATACATAGCTTTGGCTGTTTCCATGGTGTCATAAGCACTATTAAAGGAAAATGTTAATTGTGTGTCTGTTTTAAATCTAATTTCTTTCACCATATCTTTGAATTTTATTGTGTAATGTTTCTTTTCAATTCCTATGGTTCTCATCACTTAGAAAATGCGAAAGACATAATCTGTAACAGATGCCTCTTCTCTTTCCTCTCTCTTCAGTCTTTCTCAGCTTTGCATGACTCAGGGATTCTTAATATGGCTATTTTATCTTCTGAGCACTCAGAAGGTTTAGTCTTTTTTGTGCTAGTCAGTCTCTTCACTTCATTGGTAGAATCCGCTTAAATAAATTTTTAATCACTCCAGATCTGCATCTAACCTYGGAGCATGCAGTAAAATTTCTGCAACAGAGACACTGTCTATGCTTTTTGAAAAAATGGTATGACCAATCATGCTCTTTTCAGCCCAAAATAATTATAGCAGAATGGAATCCCATTATTTACGTAACTTCAGTGTCATGTATTCTGTATTACGTTAACTTGTCAGCCTGAGCATGTGAGTGAGCATATTGGTCAAGAGGCTGTCTAGCCTTAAAATCAATAAGGGTTATATTATGACTCTTTCGTAGAGGAAACATTAGTTTGAGCATCTATTCAGCCATTGATTGTTATGAAACTTGTAGGAGCTTCATACCTTGGTATCTTTGTCAGCATATCATTTGGTTTGGACCTAAAAATGGTTGGAAGGCAGATGAGCAGACAGACAGATGGACTGACAATTCTCACTTTCTTAGGAAATCAAAATAGCTTTAGCAAATTATTTTATGGGCGGTAGCTTGTTGTGGAATGTGGTACTTGTCATATACCAATTACACTGAGAAGCTTATATAATAGCACTGGTTTATATGAATGTCAGCAAAGAATATTTGTTTTCTGCCATTGTGCCTGTAAGAAAGAGGAGCTTACATAATACTCATCTCCAGAACAAGAGGAGCAATTTAATTTTGAATCTTGTCCTGCTAATAATGAAAATTCTCCAAGTAAAAAATACTGTAGCARAAGTTAGAAATTAGGATTTGATAGTTATTTCTATGCAGAAAAAAGAAAACTTATTTTCCTCTCAAAAAAAAGAGAATCAAAGTAGAAGCTTGACAGAGCCAAACTTAACTGCAAGATGCCTCTTGTCAGCTCAGTACTTTTTTGTCTCCTGAACCCTTCTCAAGTGAGGTCTTGCTTATGTTTCCTCCTCTTCTCTCTCCATGGTAGTTCAAAACATTCTGATGTTCGTTGTATGCTTGCTGCTTCCCAGACTTTTAGGGTGTGACACTTCTCACAACTTGGGAAAAGTTGTCAGGGTGTCAGGATTCTCTCTTGGCAGCCTCTATGAACTGTAGTGGAGAAACAGTATTCCTGGCAGCTTCATGCAGTAACATTTCTTAAAGTATTTTCATGGAATGAATGTTTTAGGCCAGCCAGTGCTACATGGCTTTATATGTTTGTCATAGAGAACTGAAGGTGCCACAGAAATAACTGAGATTCTGTCTCTACATGTGAAGTTCGTTAGATGAACAGATAGGTAAAGCAAGGAAATTCAAGTAACTTGTCATTACTTATTTAAAAAAAAATAATGAAGCATTCAGTTTAGATGAGGTAATGGCTTACATAAATAAGAGATGTAATGGAAGTTTTATTTCTAATTGCCCTTTCAAATTATATCCAGTGCTTCAGAAACCATTCCAATATTCTTGGTAGCAATTTTTCTGTGTAAGTTACTTCTGCGACTCCACCAAACTTTAGAAACACTTGTATGTGTTTGGATTTTCAGTCATACCATGCTTGTTTTCATGCCTGAACATTTAAAGGGAGAGTTGTTCATCAACAATGCAGACAGAAGGAAAAAAACAATTTATTTGAAATACTGTCATTACTGAGAAGCAGGAAGTTAGTTTGGCTTGATAAAGAAAATAGTATCAGGAAGATATGGTTTGAAAAATCACTCCTTTGCTCATTAATGGGCACCTGCTGTGTTAGCAAGTCATCATTCTTGGTGTTTTAGAAACATGGTTTCCTAGCATATAGGTTTGGTAGATTCAAGGCTTCTAATGTAAGGATACATGGAAAAGCAATTGTTAATGTGTAATGCGTTGTATTACTGTTGGGTTGTTCTCATGTACTACTTTGTTTGCTATTCTGTTAGTATAACCTTACAGAAATTATTTCCAAACAAATGAGGTTGTATAAAGCCTCATGTTGCTCACWTATATTTAAAAATCCATCATGCTGCAAATGTCTTTGTTACGGAACAGACAGACTGTTCCATCTTATACAGAATTGCTGTGAAATTTAACTTACTGTGGTCTATAATAGCTCTTATGTATTACAATGTAGAGTAACTACCCCGCAGTGTCCTTGTTCCGTAATACTTGTTTTGCTTACAATGAAGTTGGTCTTAAATCTTGGTTTCAGATTTTGGAGAGTTGCTTTAGTATCACACACATAACAAAACCCTGTTTAAGAAAGCTTTGTGCAACCCTAATTCTTGTTCCTTTTGACTCTCTGTAATACATGACCCCACRTACATGTGTCTAAGGGTACAGCATTTGACAAGATTAATATCCTTTTCAATTGCATGAGGATTCTTTAGTCCTATTAAACATAAACAAGTTGAGAAAGGGAGTTACGTTTTTTAGATTTTCTGTAAATACAGATTTTAAAAATATTAACATTAATGTATGCTTTCCAGCTCAGTTGCGAAGGCTACAAGAAGATATTGAGAATCTTCGTGAGGAAAAAGAGAATGAAATTTCAAGCACTCGAAATGAACTAGTCAGTGCTCAAAATGAGATTCTGTCACTTCAACAAGTAGCAGAAAAGGCAGCATCAGAACGAGATACAGATATTTCTGCATTGCAAGATGAGCTGCAAACAGTGCGAGCGGAACTTGAACGGTGGCGGAAAGATGCCTCAGATTATGAAAAAGAAATTGTCAGTCTGCAAGCCAGTTTTCAGCTCAGATGTCAGCAGTGTGAGGATCAGCAGAAGGAAGAGGCTACTCGCTTAAAAGGTACTTGTTTAAAAGGATGCCACAGACCAGTGCTAACAGTGGCATCCTTCTCAATCTGATGWATGTCAATTATTCAAATCACTATTTGGCTGTCTGTCTCTCTGTAGTCATTTACTCTGTCTATATATATATACCCGTGTGTATTTATATGTGTATCAAGGCTTGTAGTGTTACAAAAGCTGTTTTGTATACTTCATTAAATATTAATTGCCAATTATGCCTAAATTAGCTTAGGTACCCTTTGATTTCAAAAGTAGGCCAAGTATCGTTCCACTTTTCCAAAGGTGGAAAACTTGTACTGTTTGAGGGATTGATACTGCCACAGATTTCCAAAAGGACTTGTATAACTTCTGTATAATTTAAGCCCGTAAAATGGGTAGCTTCTGACCTTTAAACTTTTCTAGGAAAGCTTCACTCGAGACAAATAATTGTATTTTATGCCTTAATAAAACTGTTGTTACCATCTCATTTTTGACATAAAAATGTTAAAATAAACTTAAAATTCAAGCTTTATTCTGGACGCATGATGTAGAGAGATACAAATACGTTGTGCTGGGCCAGCATAAGCCTTCTTTAGGCTTAYTCATTTGCCTTTCACTTTACCTGTWATGCACCCACATCTCATGAGGACTGGTTGAGAGCCACTACTCCAGGCCTATAGCTTCAGGTCTTGGAGAATCTGCTAACAGAGTTCAAAAGCTCATGCTGAAATTTTGTACATCCCAAAGAGAAACTGGCATATGTAAAATATGCTTTAAATTCTGAATCAGTTAATCTTTGTGAAGCTGCCAGAGAAGCCTTTTTCYAGTTCAGACTCCAGTCTCTGTCATTGTATTACTAAGACGTGTGTAACATTGATTTTTATCTGTTTTACCAGGGACTGATTTTTTTCAAAGGTCTCACTTTCGTCCTTTAGTTATTGCTTTAAACATTCTGTTCCTTGTAGCAGAGGCATGGTATCTAGTGATTCTAGYTGTTTGCTGTTTTCAAGTCTGGGAAATTATTTGTGTCAAATACACTTTCCTGTCACTGTTTGTAAAATGCTAGAGTAGACCCATAAACAGACTTGTTTTCTATTCCTTTGTGCCTTAGAAAAAGCTCGCATTAAAAAAAAGCACTAGTGTGTTTAATGGCTCACAAACCTCATAATGGTAGAAGGTACGGTAATGCTTTATAGGTGCTCATGAGAGAATTCATGTGACATGATTATAATCAAATATATTTGAGATTTACRACTGATACCAGCTTTTCCTCCATTTATTAGCTGGTGATACTTGCAAGTGGTCATGAAATAATTTTACTCAGTTCAATTAAATTTTATTTGTTGCAGGTGAACTTGAAAAGTTGAAGGCAGAGTGGAGTGCTCTGGAAGCTGAATGTGTTACACTAAGGAAGGAAAATACTTTGCTTACATCTGAACTTCAACGACAAGAGAAGGAGCTTTCTAGGTAAGGGCACAATGGATTTGTTCAGGAAGGTATCATAGTAGCTGAAGAGGTTTTCTTGTTGTTKGTTTTCCTTCCCCAAAGTGGTACTAAATGTCTGATGCTGTTTCAATAAATGTATTGAAATTTTATTTATATCATAGATTTGGGCAGAACACACTTTCATGCCAAATTGTCACACCAAGCTATTTTTTTCTGTTCTGCAAATGCTTCTGTATTACTTATCAGTCATGTTATATTGTCATAAGGTAACTTGACTTATTTTTCTGCTTTTAATAAGGACTTGAAGGCATGCATTATGGAAGTATTTAGACTTAACAGTTATMCTTCTGCTTAAAAGATAATAAACCTCATAGATTTCCTAACCTAAAATTTTCTCAGCATTCAGGCTTGGAAAATGATTCTCAGATAGTATGGTGTCTCATGGAAGCCTGTCACATTTTAAATAGTAATGATGGGCAGAAACAGTATTGTGTATCATATTTTGCTTAACAGAAAAATACAAATCTTTTTATCACAAGTGCCATAATATCTTTCGGGAGGGGTTTTAGAGTGTAGGAGTGTTTGTATTTTACTGTATTTCTTTTTGCTATTTGAGCACATGGCATTGGTAAAGGCTATCTAAATMTTCTGCTTGGAATTAACTTCCCCTTTTATCCCTTAATCTGCCATTATTATGTTGTTTTTCAGTTTCAGATAATGGAATTTAATTCACAAAGTAAATATGGGACAGCAACTTTATTTTATTGTAGAGAGGAATTTTACCATCATGCTTAGATATCTCCCCCGCCTTCCTCACTGTTGTAAGATCTAATTGAAAAAATGGACATTTCCCACAGTAAAACATTTATAGTAGTAATGTGTTATTTTACAGGAATCAAAYCGTTCTTTTTCGTTCCATCATGCCTTTATTTCCACTCGGATTTTTTCATATGGAAGGTCACACGAGCAAATACAGGATTTRCATAATGGAGATATGCAAGATCTCYCCCTTATTTTTCTTTGTCTTGCACAGGCACAAATTAACGCTACKTGGTTATTACACTGAAGTTTGCAACAGCTTAATTTAGAGCTTTCTATGACTATTGTACAATTGTACTAAACACTTGAATATACTAGCTATTAGCTTATGCAACTGGAGTAAGCAAAGGAGTGGGTGTGCAAAGAAGTGAAATACTTCTAACAATCTTGGACAAACTTCTCATTGCAAATTTGTTTCAAAATACTTTAGAGTATATCATAAATACCTAGTGAATAATAGAAAGTAAAATAAGAAACTGAAAGTTATGATAAATTATTTAAATTTTAGATTATGATTAATTATAGACACTAAGCTGTACACATATATTTAAAAGCAAGACTATGGCCAGCCTTTTGTGTCAGTACTTTGTATAGGGAGACAATGATGATCTGCACTTCTATGATTGCTCTAAGCTGATATTTCCATATTAAATAAAAATAATGTGTGAAGCTTTGGAGGATGAAAAGTGCTCTAAAAAACTCTCTTGTTTGTTTAAATTTAAAATGCATGAGGAATCAGTTGGATTTTGTTTTTCAGCTCTCAGAAACAGAGTTTAGCGCTAACCAGCGATATAAGTGTTCTTGAAATGTCTCGAAAGGAGCTTGAAAATCAGATGGGATCTTTGAGAGAAAAACATCAACGGGATGCAGCTAGTCTAAAAAGCCAGCTCAGTGAAGCTGAGAGTCAAGCAAAAGATGTTCAGAAAGAGGTAACACGAAACATTATTTCTGGTTTGAGAGAATGTAATGCCCAATGACTTTGACTTTAAGCTGAAAGAAAAGGAAAAAGATAAGATTTCTAGTAGTGAAAATTTTTCRTACTTTTATTGCAAGTACTTTTATGGTAGCTAACAACATATAAACTTGGGGTTAAATCTAAAAAGAAAGATTTCAGATAAAATGGCTTGTGTGTGTTTTGGGAACTTCCTAAAGTTTACTTTCGTGCATTACCTTAGTGAATTTAYTTTTAAGCTGTTCAGACAGGTAAACCCTTATTCAGAGTCTTCCTGGACATTGTGGTATAGAATTTAATTAGCTGTTACGAATCAGAATTAATTCTTTTTAGTCAGTATGATCTTCCTAGTTAGATTTAAACTCTTTTATTTGACAGTGGGACTAGACATTCCTTACAGAGGTCTCCTTTCGTCTTACTGGATCACTAGGCTGCTGGAAATTATGAGCAAGTGCATAAGGAAAAGCTAGCATTTTGAGCGTATATTTCATCTGCCTAGCCTCTAAAGATTATGTCTGGAAGAAGGCCATAGCCTCGAACAATTACTTGCCTTCTCTTATGGGCATTTTGAGTGAAGTTTTCCCCAGTCACTGCTTTTAGTTTCTTTTGCAGTCCTTTGCTTTGTCATCAATTCATCCATGTCACATTCCTCACCATTTTCAGAATTTGAAAAACCCAGTCTCGTTGTCTGTGTTTCTGTAATCAGCTGTATTTGTAAAGATGCCTMATCTTTTAAATTTGTGGTAAATGCCAGTACTGAGTGTCATTGGTTCTGTCCTTACTAATCCTTGTAATGAGGACTATTAGAAAGCTTGTGATCTATAGAAAAATTGAATCTGAGTTTGGAAAAGGAGAAGCTGCCCATACTGTAGGAACATGAGACACATTCACCCAGTATTGTTTGTACTTGACCCTCACTGAGGATTATGGCATGATTGTAATAAGGCATTATATTTTTAACGCCTTTCTTACTCTTATGCTTGAGTTTGCTGTGTGGGAAGAGGATTTGTTTTATTTCATACAGAATATTGATTTTTGCACCTGTTTGACTAGTGTAGGTATTTAAACTACAGCCTAGATGTAAGACCACTATTTAAATGTAAAGGTCTCCTTGTTCCCCAGTTTCTTGTTTTGTCTTCATAGTTTTTACAGTCCTTTCCAATGTGATAATGAGTAATTGTTTGGTAGGAGAGATGAATTAAGGCCTTGTATTTACTTCATATTTCCTTTTTCTTAGTAATCCTAGCGCTTCAGCGGCAGGGACAAAATCTTCATTTGAAAAAAAAAGAATAGCTAAACTAAGRTTTTTCTACCCTGCTTTTATGAAAAGAGAGTGTACTGATCCAAGGCGAGTTACTCTAGGCAGATGACAGGAAAGGAAGCTGTGCGCTGAGCAAATGTAAGCATGTGTTGGGTGTCCAGGGGTCCGCAGACTGTTTTCTCTTTGTCTTTAGTATGAAAGAACACAGACTGTGCTCTCAGAGCTGAAGGCRAAGTATGAGATGGCTGAACAAGAAAATCAGTCACTCACAGAAGAGCTCAAACAATGTAAAGAAAACCTGAAGCTGCTACAAGAAAAAGGAAACAACGTAAGTCTGTACAAAATATGTGGGGAAGGAGGGTTATGACACTGGCAATTCTGTTGATTGAGCGAGTATGTAAGTGTCAAATAGAAAAGGACGGACTTTAAAAAAAAATAAATAAAAGGCGGTGTACCATATTATATGCAAAATTCCATTCTGGTACTACCTGTGCAAATTTGCAGGTCATTACACTGTTACAATTATGCATGCAAATTAAATTTACAGTTGTGTGACAGTTTTAAATATGGCCTTAGATGTGTGCTCTCTTGAAAACATCTGGCTTAAATACTAGTGAACYAGAACTAAGCAAATCTTTTTAATTTCAGAGAATGATACATGGGTAAAAGCTGAGAAACCTGTATCCAAATGAATTAAGCAACCTTTTTCAAGATGCTTTTATTTTATTAGTGTTTATTACAACAGATGTTCCCTCCTTACTCTTGCTCATGCTTCTTAACAGTGGTTATCCCTGATCGGCTCATGCTTTAAACAGTGCAGTTGAACTGTCCTTTCTATTCACTTATGAAAATATTCTTTTCTGTTGCAATTAATTTGAGAGGTTGTATCATTAGAATTGAGTTTACAGCTAGGGACAATGTTTTTTTTATACTGAGAGTTCTGAAATCCCCCAAAAGTTAAGGATGTGGCAGACACGTTATAAGGTGGTCATAGCCTTATTTTAGATACCTTACTACCCTGGGATGGCCGGTTTATTGTCTTCCTGTACTGCCTCTATGATCATTGCAGGGTGAACAACTCCAGTAGTGGATAGTATAAAACAGGAGGATAACGGATGCTCTGTAATAGCCTTTTAGAAAACTGTTTCTCTGACTATGACGACAGTTATACAGGTACCATCCTGTAAAGTCAGCTGGCTGCTAGACGCCCAAAGTTTGTGTGAATACTCTTGCTATAGCTGATTACTGAATGTAAACCCCTAACATAGTAGAGTTGTCAAAGATGTAAAGAATTCAAAGCCCTTTTCACTTTTTCAGCCATATTTTCAGAAATGTGAGGTTATAATTCTCTTGGAACCTGCTTCCTGCTTAGATTTCTTCTGGAATGCTCAGATAATATTGAGTTACTAARGTAGGCAGAAGTCAAAAACAAACAACCAAAAAACTCCCATTCTGGTAGAAGAGATCACACTGAATAAATTGTGAATGTGAGATTTTCTGCTCTGTTAAAAACATTAACCTCAGGATTAAAATGATCAGTGAAAAAAGGGAGATAGTAGAGGGAATAAACACTGTGAAGGGAATTGGAGCACCTGATGAAAGTGGAAAAGTTTGCAAGGTAAGGGAAATTTTAGGAAGAATTTGAGGTGAGTATTTAAATGAAATCAGAAACCACAGCAGTTGCCAAAATGTGCTTCCTGAGGACGAGTTAGTTAAGACAGTTGAAACCTGGAGGTCAGGGTATCATGAAGAGCATCCAACCATATAAGGACTTGCAGGACAAGCTTGCTGTTCACACAAGCATTACTCACAATCARTAATGTAAAACATATCTATCTTGTGGATTATTTGAAGCATTATGGATACTGGGCTGAGTTCCAAGGTCAAATTTTTCAAGTACCATTGTCCCCTTATGCTGGAATCATTATCTGCTACTTCATTTCCAAGGACAGTGTCCCACAGAAAGTGACTTTCCACTGTGGGATTTGTTCCTTTTTGCAGCCCATCTATATCTGAGTTTGCATATCTTCATATTCTGATACAAGATGCACATTTTTGATGAAGCACCTAGTTAAATGCTCCTTGACAATAAGGAGATTTGTTATAGATTGATAAGTTCATGAGGGGGAAAATTTAATCGTTTGGAGGCAATTTCATTTAAYGTGGTGGATATTTGTCATCTGTTTCATTTGCCAAGATGCCACAACCATGAATGTGTATAACTTAAAGAATAAAAAAAAAGTTAAAAATAATTAAAAAAAATCCATAGAATTGTTTGGTGAACTTACAAATGTTAGATAAGTACTCCATTTGGGATATCATTTAAATATTAAGTCTTTATACTTAAGTTTTACTTACCAAAAAAAAAAAAGTGGTGTGTTCTGACATGCTTAGCAGTGTGGTGTACTACTTGTGCTTGCATGCTTGTAGTCTGATTATTTCCTGATGCGCTTTATATGACAGAATTGTTTATGTGAATGGTTTGAGAACATTAGCTGCTCTGGTTGACTTCTGGCACTTTTTTGAACGCTGCTGTGATTATTTCTACCAACATGCTTTCTGTGGGAAGGTGGCACTCTGATTTGTGGCACCAATGACACAAAAATAATCCTGCATGATAATGACTTTAATGGTCACACATAATTTGTCTATTAAATACTTGCCTTGATTAAAACAAATTTGAATTGAATGGCAGAGACTAGAATACCTTCTAATATTCCTGTGTTTTGAACCATATTGGAGGTTCTATGATTAAGTGACTTCTGCAAATTCATAACAGGCTGAGATTCGATTTATGAATCACAATGTTTTAGAAAGTCTTCAAACATGAATTTATTATTTATTTATAATAAATAATTATTAGTACTGAACAAAATCAAGGTGGCTTCAGCATAAAAATTATTAAGAAAACATATGGCATGGTTTGAACTTAACCCATGTGTGTCTGTGTGCGTGCACGAATATATAGGCTAAGATACAAAGAAAAGAGATGTCTTCCAAGGACAGCTTAAGAAGAAATTAGGTCCATTTTCGCTTTTAATTTATCATATTAAGGATGAAGGCTATCCATCCAGAATGTGAAGTAAAGTAGTTTACAGTTAATTGAATGTAGCTGAGAAAATGTGTAGGTGGTTCTAACGAGGCCATAAGCTAAATGAACCCTGCAGTCTTGCCAGCTGGTAGTTCAGCCCAGCTGCAACATTTGATTCATTTTCAGAATCGCATTTGGTCGCAAGGCTGATGACCTGCCAGAGATGCTGATCTTTGTGGTATCTCTAATAGAAATGTACTTCCCTGCTTTTTAGTAACTCGGTGTTGATTGTACAGTCATGTTACAATCTCACAGAAATGTCTGAACTCCTGGGTTTGCCTGTGGACATAGTTGTAATTGATTCACTAATGRAGGAGAAGGATTGTTTTCCCTGGAGGCTGGTGATGGAAAATGGGAAAGGCTAACTTGCAAGGAATGAAGTAGCTGAAAAATTCAATATCTGGTGTAAGTCTTTCTGCCTTACGAAATCCAGATGGGATTTCCTGTCACTWGGAAAAACTAAAACCAACTATAAATAAGATACAGGCAAATCAGTTTAAGATTTGTATTGTTTTTAAGCGCTGAATTCCAAGTTGTGACAAGAGGTTTCTTAGAACATTTTCTGCTTACTTCCCTTTATTTTTAAACATCCCTGTTCATTTGAGTAGAATGGTGTACTAACTTTGTATACCAGATTAGATAATGCTGTATTGTGTTAGATGTCTTTAATACATTTCAATTAAAACAAAACTCACTGACTTATTTTCCCCTCTCTAAATCATCTTTAACTGATTGATTTRTAGCACAAAGTGATTTTTAATATCCCTTCCCTTCTTTAGCCTTCCATATTACAACCCGTCCCAGCCGTATTCATCGGCCTAATCCTGGCTTTCCTGTATTGGTGTTACGGCCCATTGTGGTAGCGAAAGGTACAAGCACTACTGTTCAGTCAATGTATGTTTGTCCCTCTCACCTGTTCGTGCCATTTCTGTATAAAATAGTGCATGGTGAAATGCTCACAGGTGTTTCCTTACTTGAAGCAAACCCTTCATTTAATATGCCATTCTGTTGATACGGATGAGCGGAGCAATCAACTAATCATCTAACATCTGTGTGATTTCTTTAATTCTAACACTGAATTTCGTTCTAACTGGTTCTGAATGTGCCTCTTCTAACTCGGTCTCAGTTTGTCTTTAGCAAATGGGCTACCTTTTGCACAACGCTGCGATGCTAGGGCCTGTAAGAAAACTTAATTGCTTAATTAACTATGAAAAATGAAGAGTTTGCCTCTAAATAATAATAAAAATCAACAAGCTTTGGTTCCTATTTATGGACTAAGAAATTCCTCTCTGGCTCTAAACACTTTAATTTTTCTCACTATTGCTATGAAGAAGATGGGAAAAAAAGACAAGATGAGAAATAGGTGGTTGGTTTGTATTCTGAACTCTAAGCTTGCATTTTCTCTAACGTCTCTCAGTGTGTCTTCCTCTTAAAATGCTATTGTTGTCGTGAAATGTTGTGACAATCCATTTGAAATKATGTTGTTAGGATCTGCTACAAACTAACTTCGTAGATCTGGATTTAAGAYTGAAAAGCTTAAGTTAAAGATGTCACTACTGCATAAACCTGTGTCTAGCGATTACTTGGCACAAGCGATATTTTAAACATCGTAAGCCCTCACATGTTCAATAGCAGATTTCTTTGAGGTGCGTACAGTAATGAAGCTGGAAATACGGAACTGCCGAAAGTTCTCCTGATGATCCTCAGTCATGAAGAGTTGTGGAGTTCCCTTTGCTAGAGAAACACGGTTTACTGCGATGCTCTAAGTCAGGACTAGCCTGCAGTAGGGCTCATGGGTAACATTTTAGTGATGCCTATCAACAGGTACTCAGGACTTTCAGGAACCACAGGGTAAACTGATTAGTATGAATTAGAACAAATATGATATTGATTTTTTTTTTCTCTCCACACAGAGACAATGGCCTTGGATGCCTGTGATGGCAGCTTTGGTTGCTGTAACAGCCGTGGTGCTGTACCCAGGCCTAACCAGAGCTTCTCCATGAGAACTGTTGTTGAATCCATACACCGTCCTCCCTTTAGAAGCTGGCAACATTCATATACTGAGGGAAAACAGATTAATTCTCTTCCTTTTTACCTCTTAATACAGCACAGCTCTGCGTGAGAACAGCAGTAGGGTCATTTGCTTTAAACTGTATAAAATGTATCTGTCTATAAAGAGGGAATAAAATTGTGATTCATCATACTGTGAGCAATATTTTTGCTTACAATTTCATGCAAGTTTTAAATTAGTATGTTGGGATTCTGAATGCTATAATGGTGGCCTAAAGTAGGCTTCTTGGTACCAAATTATTTATAATGGCTAGGGCTGTGGAGACTTATTTTAGAATCTGATTGCCAGATTTAAAAGGAAAAACACATTTCTGATTTGGACACCCAAGCCAAGTAACCTTGCAGATACTTGGAAAACAGATGCAGTATGCTCAGTGCCTTTCAGTATGGGGTTTTTTTGTTGGTTTTGTTGGTTTGTTTTCGGTTTTTTCAAAGCTAGTATACCATTTTACTTGCTGTTAGTCACTGAGCTGTTGGGAACAAGACTTAAGAAAACTTCTCTTACCACGCCTTTTGAAGGAAGCATATTTTTATTTGATAAGGATTGCTTTATTAATGATTTTTGGGAATAAACACAATTCATGTCCAGCCTTAAAGAGATAGAGATATTGATGGTGAAGACCAGCCTAGGGTATTTAGTGTGCGCGTGTGCGAGTGTAAGCATGTGTGTGTTCTTGAGTGAACTAAGGTATTTCTGGGAGCAAGTACTTGGTCATTTGATGGACATAGTGCAGTGATTCAACTTACGTTAACTTTAGTTTGAATGTAATTTATTAAATTTCATATATTTAAAGAGATGCGTTCTTTAAAAGTATGAATACTTTCTCACATACCACATGTATCAATTTTTTTCAGTGATTTGATACTTTCTGACTTGAGCTGGACAAGCTCTTTAGATAAGCTTTTGTTGATGTAACTTTATTAAGAGAACTGCTACAGTACGTCTGTAATTAGCTGAAAAAAATCTAAGATACATAAAATACTACAAAATTGGAATCATATACCTGATGGTGTATTGTCAGGTCAAGATGATTTTAATTTTGTAGTAAAATTGTGTGCATCCTCATCACATGGCTGTAAGTATGATGCAGTGGTCCCCATTACAAAGTTTATTTTCCTTATCTAAGTACTATAACTATTGCTATTTGCTGACTTTTGGTGGGAATCACTGTAGTTAGTGCTGAATTAAATGTAGACTGTAGTTGTCTTGTTCAGCTCAACAGTTCTGTCAAAAAAGTTTATTAAAGACTTAAATAATATGCTAAAGAATGGTAAAGTAAAATGGCTCTGCTAAAGGAGACTTCAAAATAGGGAGGTAATCTCAGCAATTGAATTGGCTTTAAAAATGTTATGGCAATCGACAGATAGTTTAAATATTTAAATAGAAATCTAGCATATAATTTACTTTGTGAGGTTTTAAGGGTCATTGTCCTTTAATTAAAGGTTCTATCTTAAGTTACATGGGATTTGCTAATGGGAGGATTATTAGTTGAAAAAAATAGTCCACAAGTGACTTGTAGAAAATAAATATTGTCATTTAGTTCATTCATTTCATCCTTTTCAGTTGCAGAAAGCCACCAAACCACAGAACACTCGTATGCCAGTGGTACTTAGTACCTCTTGTATATAGGTTATTGCAAATATTGTTCTGAAATGCTTAACTTCAGAATTACATTTTTTAAAGTAAATAATTGTTTTAAATCTATTTTGTAAAGATATAAAAATACAATAGAATTTCTGGAGTACAGATTAAACTATTTGCACTAACACACGTGATGTGCATGATTTAATAAAATAACTTTACTCTCCCTATGCATGTTTGAGTTGAATGTCATTTAAAAACAAAAGATTCATGCTAAGTTTCTTTTGCGCTAGATATTGCCACAGTTACTAGGCACAATGTCTGCAGCATGTCCAGTAATAGCAAAAGACTTTTTTTTACCTTGTATTTCACATTTGCACTGGTTTAAGTTTTTGCCTAGCTGATCTCTCTCCTGGACGTGGTTTTCGGAAAGAGAGGGGGGAGGAGAGAGCGATGAAAGGCTTGGGAGCATTATTGCCATGGGAGCTGGGGGCAAATGTTCACAGCTGAAGGGTGGATTGTGCCCGTGGCAGGGGTTGTGAGATTGGAGGAGCAGTGGCTGGGCAATAGTGGAAAGCCCTTCTAGGGGGAGGGAGCCTGATGCTGCCTCCTCTCTTCTTTAGCATCTTGAACTCCCTATTTGTCCCTCTTTCAGCTACTGTTTCTTTTCCAGTTGATTCTGTTCCCTCCTCCCTGCCGGTAGCATGTAGACGTGGTGTGAGGAGGTGGAGTGGAGCCTGGTGGAGCAGTGGTCCCTCCTGGCTGGCAGCGGGGAAGGTGCCGAGTTCCCTGGGACCAACCTCGGGCGGGCCTGCACTGCTGGTTGGTGCCACATACTGAGCAACGCTGCCTCTGACAGAAGTTTRTTCTTGTATTAAAGACAAATGTTGTGTTTTCAGAAATCTTTAGCGCATTAGAGGGCTGACATTTGAGACCCAACATGGTTGCATTAAAGGAGAAAGATTCTAATTTAATTATGTGCATGTGTGCATATTTATATACACAGGTGCATAGTACACATTGCATGGGGGTTTGTGCTTACAAATATACCTGTGGTTCCCTAATACCTTCCCTAATACCTGGGAAAGTGCCTTTCCCAGGAGTTCTTGGCATTTGCATGTTCAAAATTATCAAGAAGGAGCTAAAATGCACAGTTCACTCTTCTGTTGTGAGAATCCCTGGAGAAGGGTTGGATAACTGGGAAGTTGCTGTTCTTCAGTCTTTGACACTAAAGCAGCAGGTGGAGTTATTTTGCAAGCACTCTATGCACAAACCTCTCTTTTTTGTTGCGTTTGTTTATAGTAAATGTGTGTGCTCTTTCACATTCATATTAGGTTCTTTCTTTTTAGTTGTGAGGCTTGATTGGCTAAGCCTTGGAGTTACTGTAGCAAGAACAGCTTTTCACAAACGTGTAAGATGCTCTAATTCTACTTGTAAAATAAGTGCCCTGAGCTTGCACTGAAGTTTGAGGTTTTAAAAAGGTTCCTCATACTAGAAAAATTAGTCTGAGTTGTTTTATCAATTGCTAGTTCAATTTGGAAGATTTAATTTAATAAAATACCTGAACACTTCTTTAGTTTTGTCCTGGTGTCCTGACTGAGGCACCTATTTTTAAATTCTAAAAGAATTCTACCTACATGGGGGCTACAACAGTAGGCCTTTTATTTAAATATACAATATGTAAAAAATAGAGTGTAATTTACCTGTTCCTTGTAGCTGAATTAAATGTGTTCTTCCAGAGTCTTAGCCTGATCCTCCTTGCAGAATCTCAGGATTTTTTGGTGCTAAATGAAGAATTGTGAGCCTGCACAGTATATTGCAAAGTTTTCTCATAAAACAGTCTTAGTGAGACTTCCTATCAAATGGCTGATGGCTGAAGCAAAGGTATCAGTACATGTATATTTGGGGTATACTCCTAAGTATTTTTCTTCTTCTAATCGAGTCTTCTGAAGTATGTTACCTGTTCAAATTTTCAGTGTGCTTTACWTAAGATTTTGAATGTCTTCTGCCTTAATCTGTAGGGTTCTACCACTTGCAAGAATCATTTCTTCAGCTTCAATCTTCTCCGTGACAAATCCACTGCCGAGATTCATTCCACCAGCAGCATCTGAGTGCTTTAAAACACCAGGTCACCACAACAGCTTTTGGGAAGCCGCTGTAGTTTGCACTAGCTCTGCAGCTGGGGCTGGCCGCTTTCCACCAGGGGCCTTTCGTTCCCTCTGGCTTTTCATCCACCATTAGCATTTCATTAGCCACCGTCTCAAGATTTTGAGTCTCCATTAATATAGCAGTTGGTCATATGAAAGAAGCCACATTCTCTCCCTCTGTCTCTCAAGCATGTACCTCTGGATCTGAAGGGTGATTGCTTCCAGCAAACAGCTGTGTTGAATTCCTCAGATCCAGCTGATTTACTCATCCTGGTCCCTCTTTGCGTGTGCTTATGGACACAGAATTCCTTTCTTTTTCCTCTGGTGGGGAATTGGGCTGCACTATGGGTCTCCCAGTTCTTTCTGCATTCCTGGGTTTTTAGTTTATGCCAACTCGTTCAAATTAGTGAGCAAAGGTTTGCCCAAAGAGCCAGCTCTTCTGCTTGGAGAGAGGGTTGCACCCGCTACTGCTTTAAAAACAGTGGGTACTACCAGTATTGGACTAAAGGCTCCCAGAATTAGAAGGCAAATTAGCAATTGAAACAAAGGTTTCATAAGGGCCATCAGAGGCTCACATTTCCAGTTGTTGGTAGAGGTAGAGGGAACTCACATCTGATTGCTTTTCTGGATATCACAGTCATAAAACTTCACCAACTGATTTCAACATCAGAAGCATAATGTCAAGAAGCTAAGCACGTATTTTAGAAAAAAAGAAGTCTTGCTTTAAGAACTTCAGAAAACAAATCAGTCACCTCTGTAGGTAAGTTACTTGAGCAACTACTGTCCTCTCAAAAAAAAAAAAAAAACCACCAAAACCCAACCCTGTGAATTCATCTCGCTTTGGCACCCAACCATTGGATTTCAATATATCTCTCTTGGAGGATGTTCTACTATTGCAAATGTCCCAATCCAGGGATTTGACATACCATAATCAAAATACCTTCCAGTCTTACTTTATATGAATGGATTGAATTTCTTAATTTTTTTCTTCATCCTTCTAGTTTTTGTTGTCAGCTTTTTAAACTGTTTCTAATTTTTTGAATGTTTTTTTGAAAAGCAGATGCCAGAACAGAACGTGTCCTTACAGTAATGACCTTACTAACATCATATAAATAGATAATAAGATTTATATCCTGCTCTGCTATTCTTATTTGGCTGTCTACCAGAACCCTTTTGGGGATTCACTGACTTCTAGCATTTGGATTTTAATTTTGTGAATCAAATCTGTGCATTCCTTGCATCACCCCAGCCCCGTGGTATCTGGCTTCACAATATTGTTTGATAAAAACCACCGTAGGCAAGCAGTCCAAGGCAGCAACCTGTTCCCATTACTGTTGAGCACTTCATCAGTGGTCTTTTTTTTTTTTTCCCCTTCAGGTTTTAACAGGGATGACTGCTGAAGCTTTTCTAGATTATTGATCATATGCTGTTGAATGGTAGTGAGCCAAAAACAGATCCCTGCAGGACAGTAAAGAAAGCATTCATAGAATAATTCCTTCACTTAGTTTTTGCAATCTGTTAGATGGTTTTTAATCTGGATTATTAGTTACAGTGATAGTAGTGTAGTGATCACTTTTACTGCAATGTCAAATGATTTACAGAAGTCTTGGTTAAATAGATCCAATACTTACTCACATTTTTTAGAACTTAAAGTGAAATTTTATTTTAAAATGCTATTGACAGGCATGAATTATTCTACATTCTTGAATACTGTACTGATTGCTTCCCATAGATTGTTCTGTGGTTTGCTTAGATCTTAAGGTGAAGCAAAACCAGTCCTTTTCCCATGAACATATATTTTACGCTCTTCCCTCAGCCCCATCATGTTGTTGCCTGTTACTGCCGCTTCCCTCTATAAGGCATTTCTAATTCTAAATTATTCATGTGACTATGTTTAAATTTTTCAGTCTACTCAGTTTGGGTCAGCATTATTCCCAGTGCTGGAGATGTAACACTTCTAACGCACCGAGGGGGTGTGTGCATGTGTGTACGTTGCTGTTCGGAGATTGCGCTTGCATGCAGTAAGGTAGATCGTGATTACTTGCATTTAGCAACCGTAAGAATGGAGATGTAATTGAGTTTCGCAATGAAATAATTCTCAACTATCRCAATGGAGATGTTAGTATGGAGATGTAATTTTTTTTTATGTCAGGTGAWACATTGAAAATGCGGATGTGCTTCCAAGCAAGTCATCTCCTCATCGTATCTGATAAAGATGAATAAATCCAAAGCTTGGGTTAAACTAAAAGTAACTTTTTCTTACCTGATCATATTAATCAGTAACTTTGGAGAAAAGGGTTAAGTGATCAATTCTTTCTGTTCTATTGGAATAAAATTTATCCAAAAGCTAGCCCCTATTTGTTTCAGTACCCTCTGTTAGGAAACTGATTTTTTTAGCAACACCGCACACATACTATGGTAAAGTACTGCCTTCAGTATGGAATGGATTTACTATTTTAATCTTTTTGTGCTGGATCATTTATGAAGTTTATTTATATGTCTTCTAAGGAGTTCTTGCTCTGGAAAATACTTTTATTGGGTATGTCATCAGTTTTGATGTGACAAACTACTTGTCTTGAATAATATAGTGGCTCTTATTCTAAAATGTTCCAAATATGCAATATGTCTTTTGGGATGAATAAATGGTAAAAATTACGAGAATAAATTTACAACACAACAGAAAGCTGATTTGTATTGTACATAGTCTTTCATTCAGCCTAACTCCAAATTTCAGCACTCCACAATATCCGAATAACCTGCCGCACTCTGTTTTATTGCAGTAGAAGACAAGTTAATAGTTAATGAAATCGATTAAATCTTATTTTGAAATTGGGATCTATTTACCTGTTTTCTTTGTACAAATGGGGTTCACAGCCATCTGATCTTTCCTCCTCCGTGTGATGTGGTAAAGCAATGCTCCAGCAGGTCTGCGTGCAAACCCGGGGAGAGAAGGGCTGGAACACGGGTAGGAGTGTAACCTCGGGTTGTGCAAGGGTTACATGTTTTCTAGTGACCACACACCCTCAGGGTATCATTCACAGATCATCCTTTAAGAAAACCAAAAATCCTACAGTCTTTAACCTGCACTGTAAATCTCATGCAATTCTGGAGCTCTGCTTCAGTGCTGACTCAGGAGAAGGACATTTACTGAGTCACTTACGTAGTTTTCAACAAGTTTGAGCAGTTTGAGGAGGAGAAGTCCCTCCCTGTTTGCTGTGTGGTTTGGACCCACCCCAGGGTGTAGTTTAAGCGTGGTTCCGCTCCAGGCTGTGGTAAGTCCTGGTGTTAGAGCCTAGGTAACTCGCCTCTCTTCTGTTTCTCTGTTTAAAAAGTTAAAATCAGAGTTAACATTAAAACATTCTACAAGATGCATTAGATGTTTGGGGGTTTTGGACAAAATAAAAAAAAAGCCTAAAGTGTTAAATATGTCTGTCTAGCTGCTCTTCATGGGATGCTGTTTGTAGCAGAGATCACACCTAACATGTCCCAGTAACTTTGTCTTGATTTCCTGTCTCCCAAATACTGGCGCAGAGCGCTTTTTCTTAGACCAAGGAGGCAAACACTGAATTAGTTTATTTCTGAGTAATGCTGTAGGTGAAAAGTGGTGAGCAAAAAGGTTTGGTCATCGTTAAAGATTCAGTATCAATATTACTGGCTAGTTAGGTGTGACATTAAAGGCATTTGGTTTTTCTATTGTTTGTGTAGCAGTCACAGTTGATTGGCAGTTTTTCTGTTGTAGAATTTGACTGTAACCCAACTGTAGCTGGGCATTGTAATAGACACTTATTGCTCAGTTTTTTCCACTTCATAATTATTGTAATGGCATGTAAGTGAAAATGTAGCCTGCAGCAACTTCACTGTGATTGTTTAATTGCACTTGCAGGGTTGGGTTGGCCAAGTGTTGGTGTCTCTGTGCTACATGTTGCAGCGGYTGTGCATCCTTCCTCTGCAGACTTCTCTGAATTGTAATTCTTCCTTAGTTTCCAATGCTATAAAATTTAAAGGGCTCTCATCCATCTGTTTAAACAGTAAATTTGAAGTTGCTGCCATGGTGCACCTGCAGGGTAGTATCATGTTTATACATTCCTTAATTATGTCCCAGCCAGTAACAAATTATTAACAATCTCCCTTACTACTTTACGTGAAAGACTGCTTATGCAGTGAGCAAGGGTGTTCCTTAGCACATCCATGCCCCTGTTCAGGAGGAGACTTAGTAGACAAATAGCAAAAAAATCTGTTGACTTACATGGTGTTTCTCATTTCAAATCTAGAGAGAGTGGTAAAAAATTATTTGCCCCAAACCGATGCTTCCCCCAGTAATTAAGAAACAAATACTGGAATAATTCCAGCAGAACGAGTGCTTCTGGAATATTTCTTTGGTGAGAACTGAATAGCTATGTCAGATGTGTAAGATGTTGTATCTGCTTGGAATGTGGGTCTGCTGCGCGTCTTTGCTACTGACTGCCCTTAGACGGGTGAGGAAATTAATCGGTGAAGCCTTTGATGTAATGTGTATCAAAATGGAAGATGATCTTTTTCAACTCTACCTCAGTTCTACTCATACGCGCACGGACTCATGTAACAGCGGTGTTAATTTGGTTCATTTAATGTAAATGGTTTCCAGTAATGTAAATGCATTTCACTGGAGATTATTAAAACATGGTATGTTTTTTATTCTAAAATAAAGAACAATAATTGGGTATTTAGTCATATTCTGCAGCTGTATGCCTTAACTTTTTAATTTCTTGGACTTCAGCTAGATCCTGCTGAATCAGATACTTCCTCAGAAAACTGCTATATTATTCTTTAGATTTTGAGCACATATTGGAAGTGTTCAGTCCTTTTGGTTGTAAAGATACTGTGGAAGTGTAACTGTTTAATGTGAAGGTTGCTTCCTGCAGCCTCCGAAGAGCAAGCCTGGAAAGCAGTCTGTTTGTCTTGATGAGTRTTACCGTAGGTGTCCAGTGATCCAGGTGTGAGCAGCCATCTCCAGCTGAGGAGAAAGAGGATGATGACTCAGGGTAGAGTCACATCCTGTTAATGCTGGGTAGGGACACCACCGCTTCACCCTTCCTGGTTCTGACTAATGAAGCTGAAAAGAGGTAAAAAGAGGACCCTTGAAATGTGAAAAAGGGGAAGCCAATCCTTCAGAGATCTGTGGCTATCCCAAGCTTGTATGCAGGTAGCTTACCTGTTCAAAAGCAGCTCAAGCTCAGCGCTGCATTTATGGAGTTCTTGGAGTCAAGTGGACCACTTTCCACTGGTTGTAGCTGTTGCTGCTCCATCGTTGAGTGGCAGCTCTGCAGACATAAGCTGGATGCAAGCAAGACCATTATAACCCTCTGGTTTTATCTGCAATCACACAGGCTGAGATGATTTGCTCTGATGTGGGTTCTGGTGATTTTGGAGAAGTGGGATTTAGGGTTGATTTCATTAAACGTGATTACACCTCCTCCAGCATGTACAAGTGTCCAGAGTGGGAGAACTGAACCCCAGTAATTAGCAGTACCCATGTCATCATGCTTTGAACGCTTGCCCGTCAGTGAAAAGCACTGTCTTGCTTTTGCATCTTGGTATACTACAGTCTGCCTTGTGGGGTTAGCTTTCAGCTGGAGTCCAGCATTTATGTGAAGTGTATTTATGCAGCTTCTATTTTACCAGTACACATTCAGTGATCCAGCTAAGCTGTGTGTTTGCATGGCTTCTTGAATCAAGCGAACACTGTAGCAGAAACAAGTTGGTGTAGCAGAGCATTGCATAAAACTCACCTATACGGTCTGTCTTAGCGGGATGAAGCTTTGTGCCTCTCARTACAGTTTTAATGGGATAGCTTCAGGTAAAACTATTTCAAGCTTTTAAAATTCAGCATGTTGGAAGGGTAAAGGTGGAGTTGAGATGTGTGGCGTTTGCTGTGTGCACGGATCTCTGCTGAGGCATCTCTTAATTTGCAAGAGAGAGTTTAAAAAGCTTCCCCAAATATATTGACTGCCTCCCAATAGCTTTTAARCTGGCATTGAAGCTGGAAAGGATTTTTCTTTTCCTTTTGTTTGTGCTGCATTGCTTATTGCATGCAAAACTGACTCTTTTAAGTAAGGAGCTTCTACTAACAGGTTGAGATGTCAAAACACAAATTCCAAATACATTTCATCACACATTTCATGATGGAAAATACTTCCTCTACAGCCTTCTGGAGGGAGTCCTTGCTGGTAGTTGCTGCTCCTGTTTTTCCTCAAATATGTCAGGCTATTTTTGCTGAAATAAGTTACTTGTCATCTTCAGTATATAAAAGCCCTCTGATCTGTAGTTGTGTTGTCTCCGAATATGTCACCCCAGCAGCCCTGGACCGTGTGTGTGATTGTTTTGGTTTCATAGACAATAAACTGCTGCCCTGGGACGTATGGCCTGGCCCGTGTCACTGGGAGGGGTGGCAGGAGCCTGCAGGAGGAAGTTCCAGGTGTCTGGAGAGGAAGGAAATGAGGGGAAAACTCTGTGTTTTGGGGAAAGTTCCCACACGATGCAAAAGAGAGGCATGGGGCGGGGGGACATCAGGGAGGGAAGGGCAAAGTGAGCGCATCTGGGAAGGGTGGGGGTGTTCCTGGGTTTTACCTCGGAGGAGAAAAGTACTCCTCAAGCCTTGAGAGAGCATCCCCATCTTCTCTGTTCCTGTCTGCTGCCTCCCACCCTCAGCCAGCATGGTGGTGGGTAGCCTCCAGCCACCAGCTGCCCTGGGCAGGGTGGAGCTGGCCCTGCACGGCTTGGGATGCAGCGGGGTGGAAGGTGCTGTTTAATGCACTGTGCAAGAGAGGGGCCTTAYGGACAATATCTGCCTTCCTGCCCAATGCCTGAACCTCCTGGGAAGCCTGCTCCATTCTTTTCCCCTTCCTGGCATTGACCTGCGGGTCTGCTGTGACCCGAGGCTTCCTCTGGCCCRTGCGAGGCCAGCGCCTTCCACCGCTGGTGAGAGCTGGGCCCGCGGGCTTCCCTCTCCCCGGGCGCGGAAAACTTCTCCTGCTTTTTGCAACAGCCTGGAGGTGACGTGGAGCTTTGCTTGCAGCATTAAGCAGGTGAACAATAAAGAAAGTAGCTGTCGGTTACGCCTAGGGGGTTTTAATTAGAGACACCCTTCTAGTCACTGGGGTCTCCAGGAAGCGAAGACTTTTGTCTCGGCAGTCACTGCTGCAGGAAACGTTGTGGGGTGAGATTTTGGTGGGGATCATCTTGCAGAGTACGGCTGCGTACGCTGCCGCGATGGCGCAGTGCCATGGCAGGTGTGAGCACAGCCCTTGGTAACAGCGGCTCTGCTGGTCAAAGTGCCAGAACTTGCTGTAGGGCACAATGAAGGGTGGACCTGTGCCTGACTACGTCAGGAGAAGGTAAGATCTGTGGACCTTTCCTGCTGTAGGAAAAATGATGTTGGTGTCAGCACGTCCTCTGCGTGGTCTTAGTATCACTTTGGCGCTAAATCGTGTATTATGAGTGAGATGCCTTCGACGCATCTGTCGCCTCATTCATTGCCTCATCTGTGGAGCTTTGCTTAAGCCATCCCTATGGCTAAGACAGACAAAGATTCTTTTGAAACTTCAAAGAATCTTTGTTCTAGTTTTGTTTTGTCTCATTCTCTCTTGTGTATAATAACGTACATAATATATATGGAAAAAATTATCTTCACTTAAATGTTTTGTTTGCTATACACATGCAAATGGAAAATGCTTCATAGATACTTCCTACAATCCCACAGATTCAGACAATGCAGTTCACAGTACTGTTTTAATCTACGTTTARTGTTAAATAAAACGAGTGTGTGTGTTAATTTTACCAGAAGCAGATGTCAAGTATAGCAGACTCAAAGCAAAAATAAAAAAAAACACAAACCAACAAAGCCCCCCCCCCCCCCTCCAAAAAGAAAAAAACTTTAGGCAGCCCTCAGTGTGTGGCCTAAATGCAGCAGTCCTTTTGACTATGCGGCCCCCAGCTGCACTGCTAATTAGGCCCTACTTTTCACCCTCCTTACCCTTTGGGACTGTGTAGCTGCTCAGAAGGAACCCCCCATTCCAAGGCACTATAATACTTAGTTGTTCGGACAATGTATCTCTGTGGGAAGAAAAATTCAGTTCACACCCTGTAAGTCCAAACTATAAGGTAAAAATAATCCCTTTCTATTCTCTCCTAAACAGAACTGCTCCTGGAAAGCAGAAACAAACCCTAGTAATTGCTCTATGTCCCTGGAGTCCTTAACAGAGCATCTGCAGACATGACAGGAACAAGACCTGCTACGGGATCCCTGCAGTTCTCAGCAATGGCAGAGATCAGTTCATGCGTTACTGTTTAAGTGCTGTGTGTGTGCTCAGTGCTGTGGCATTACAAAGAAGATGACTTTATTTTCCTGCTGCAAGGAGGTTGAAATCTTAACATCCTGAACATATGGAAGGAGAGTTTTCTCTGACTGTCCAAAATCTCATAAAATGTAAGCTGGGGGGGAGAGGGGAGGCCACGTGCATGTTCGGTGTTCAAGAAAAAGCTCTTTGTGCTTAGTATAATGGCAATATTTTTCAGTTGCAGCTCTCCTGTGCGGAAGTTTAATCTCCCTAATATGGACAGAGTGAGAGCAATGAGAACTACATCACTTTTAACTTAGCCAGTTTTCTAAAAACAAAAGAAATATGTGTCAAGTATGTGTTTTGGGTCATTCTTGCACCTTTTTTGTCTTTCTGTGTTTCTGTTTATACCCTGGCCAGTTCTTACGCTCTCCGACCTGGTAAGAAAGGGGTTACTAAAYTTTAAGAGGGAAGAGACTGGTTTCCTAGATTTGATCTGAGCACCATTACCTTTATTARTATAAATAATGACATCATCTTTTATTGCAGAACGGGAACCTTAAACGGTTATGGGAGAGCAAATTTTAGGAACAGTGTCCTTATGAGACATATGTGATTCATCTTCAAGTGTGCATATTTAAGAAAGACACTATATCCTGAGCCAAATCAGTTCTGTGAATCTGACTTTACACCATTTCAAACTGTAATTTATTAGCAAAAACAATTAACTTTTTTTTTTCTTTTTTCTTTTAAACTGTGTGAAAATTGGTGCTTGCAGCCTGCTGGGGAGTGCTAGGCGAAGCACAGGCAGCTCTTTTGTCCTCTGCTAGCTTCCTCCAGAAATCTGTTTTTGCACTCCTCCAAAAGCCTTTTGTAAATGATGCCTGAACCATAAAGTAACGGTAACTACTGTCTCACTTCTGGGATTCAATGTGTTAGTCATTCAGAGTGGTGGTGTTCGGGGCAGTGATGAACTGCCAGTAAAGCGCTTGGTTTCCTACCGGAGAAAAGTTTGCTGGTGTCTATTAGTAAATATCACCACTCCCAGGTTCAGTCTCTTCTATATAACACAGCGTGGAGGAAACGTGCATCCTTTTTGGCCAGAGCTGAAAAAGCAAAACGATACACCACAGCATGGCTGTAGTTGCTGCCAAGGGTGAACATCTGCTCTACAGCTTGTCATTCAGCTTTTAAAGATGTCCTGCGAGCAGCCAAGAGCGGGCCTGGCTGGGTTCTTAAAACTGTTTTCTTCCTGAATGGGAGATAACTCGCTCTGAAGGGAAAAGATGCGGACTGGCAGGCTGCACCTCTGTGCGAGCTGCACCTCTGTGCGAGTTGCACGTTGGCAGCAACACACTGTCTGTTGGAGAGAGGAAACCCTGTTTTCTCCTCACCTAGATTTTCCGTGCCATATTTACTTGAAAGGAATAGGTCCTGTAGTGAATTGCCATGAGGAAAGTAGACATATGCTCCCCATTTCCTGGCACCTGCCTTTGTGCAGGGCCATGGTCTCAGTGTGCCTCTCTTCTCGCTGTCCGTAAGCAACTTCATCTGTGCTAGTCRTGCAAGGACAGAAGACTGAAAGTTGTTTGGGTCTTTTTGTTTATTTGTTTTAAAAAAGTGGGAAAGTGTTTAGCAAGCACTAGTAATTGTTTTCAGTGAGCTTGTTTTCGCACCTGACCTCATGCCATGTGAAGGGCCAGTGTTACAGCGCTCCTGGGAGAGCAGAGCCAGGAGAGCCTGGAGTGGGGCTCATTCATCCTTAAGCCCCCGCCTTTACCTTTCTCCTTTCCTGAAGCTTAGGAGAAGGCTCTTCTGCCACCCCCTCTGCCCCAGCCTCAGGGCCCTTCCCTCCTCGACGCAGGACTTTGCTCGATGCTATTCATGAGGACCAGGAGCCCTGTCTGCTAGGTAAGCTGTGCCACGTAACTGCTGGAACACAAATATGAGGGTGCCATGGTCCTAATATCCTCCAGCTGCGACCTAAGCCTGCGTACCTGCTGTCCTCTCTGAATGGTTTCCTCGGTAAATGAAGACAAATGTTGCATTATTCCAGGGGCAGAACAGCATTTCCCAAACCTTTCTTGTGTAGCGGCTGTTGCCACTTCTCCCTGGCTTTAAGCCAGGGCTGKCTCAGCAAACTTTTGGGTGAGATTCCCGATTTCTCTCATCTGGTTGTTGCCTTTTCCCATKGCCGCTCGCAGCCCTGCCAAGCTGTCAGCTGGAGCAGGGGAAGCGCTCATGGACCGACCCGTCAGCCTGGTGCCTGGCCCTACGAAGGGCTCCAGTGCTGCCGAGGTGCCAAACCACTGCCGGGATGGTTTGACGGAGGCCACCAACTTGCTTTTTATTGCTCTTGCCATGTTTCGCTTGCTCTATTGCCTGAGTCTCAGACTAAAACCTGAGGAAGACCACGTCTTCAGATGTTCTGTCTTTTCAGCTCCCTGTGGGAGGGGTAACTCCCTGATGGCACTTCATGCCTTATTTTGAGCTTATCAAGTGTCTTCACCCTCATCCCAAAGCAACAGCTATTAGAAAAACAGATGAGCCTTGCTGGCACCCCAGACATCATCCCCGAAGGGCTCTTTGTGCCTTTCTGTTGGTGTGGGTCTGCCCAGGGCTACGGGCTGGCGTCCCAGCTGACATGTAGAGCAAGAAGCAGTTTTTATTCCTCCTGCTTCCAGGACCAATTTTGGAGAGGCTGACCCTCATTTGGAGAGTATTTTGGGTGCCACCTTCATGTGAAGATTCTCAGGAGTACCCTTGAGATACCATTTATCTAGAAGACTTGCTGTGCCTGGTAACTTTATGAATGTGTGTTTCTTCCCTGGTCTTACTAAGATCCTGGTTAGCCATCTGGAAATCTCATTCTGTGATTGCTCCAGAATCTGGAAGACCTTTTGTAACTACTAATCCCAGAAACAGATTTTCCCTTCATCCTGTCTGTCAACGCAGCCTTTAACTTATTTTTATGGGCTTCAGCACATGTTTGAAGCATCACTGCCTTAGGATATGGTCTATGTATTCCAGACTATTTCAGTGGTCCTTATATCTACATACAGCACTTTCTGAAGAAGAACTAYTTTGTGGGTATTTAGTAGGATCTTTTGTGTCCTTCAAAACTTGAYACATCTCCATTTGCACATCTAGAACAGGAATCAATGTGACTTAGCGTGCCATGAGCATGAAATCCTAGGAAATTATACTTTGCGATGCAATCTATTTTGCTTCAACAGAACTGAGTAATGTTTTCATTAATAAGATGTGATAAAGATTGTATTCAAAAGTACTGATCCAATTGAAGCAAAGGAGGTAAAGCAAAAAGAATATTCTAAGCTAACTGGTGCCATGCTAGACTCTTAATTGTTKGCCTTTTTTTTTTTCTTTTGTGTCTTGTCCACTAGTTGTTGTTTACACACCAAAACAACTTGTGTATGAAGTTCGCTGTATGTGTCTTAACTGCTTTATGGAGGCAGCAGGATGTGGCAGGTAGGAATTGATCCTGTGTGCAGCGAAAGCTGTCTGAAAGCGTGCCATCCGCATCGGGGTAGGTTAGGGTGTCTGTGTTGCGATCTGGCCTTGAATGTTCCTGCAGGAACATAAGGCCCCAGGCGGAGGTTCAGAGAAACTCACTGGACGAGGTTTGCAGGTCATCTTCCCCGTGGCTGGAGCACGCCTACATGGTGGAGAGGGCAGGAAGATGTCTTTGCGTGTACGCGCACCGCAGCGATGGGCTGACTTCAAGTCCGCAATACTTCCAGGTTTGTTGGCGTGTGCCTCTTTGTAGGAGTGGGCCCTGGACTTCATGAGCTCCTTGAGCCCATCCTTGTGCATTTGAAGAGCGTTGTGTAAAGCCACCCTCCACAAGTCGGGAGCGAAAGAGGGAGAGCTGCCTCCTTTTTCTCTCTTGTTAATGAAGAATTCTCAAGAAATGTTTCTACATTTCAAAAAAGCTTGCTGCTTTAAATATATGCCTATGGCCCCTGAAAGGCCCAGCAGGATACAAAGCTGCTAGTTCTAGTTCTCGTTTTTGCCAGAACTTCAAAGCGTTTCCTTTTATGCAGTAATCTTAAAACTAGTCCAAGAAAACACTCATGCGATTACTTAGATATTCCAGTTATGCCACCAATATGGAAACTTAAATGATTATATTTTCCACAGGCAAAGCTTCCATCATTAGTTAAATGCGATCGTCTTCTGCTTGCTTGTAGGAAGATGCAACCTCCTTTCCATGGTCTGAGAAATGGTTGCTGATCATAAGCTGAGCCAAGAGTGATGACTGATGGACTAAGAAAATCCGACCATAACACAGTCACCGAAGTCCTGTTTAGGGTTTACATGTTTTTTAATCATAGTCATAACCTTCTCTGGAAAAGAAGCTTCGTATGGACTAGCCAGTACTTATTTAATAAACACTTTGCTGTTTTAGTATTTGAAATTACAGTTACCATCTTTATCAGTTGTGCATCATGTCCAAACTTTAAGTAGAGATAAAAGTTCATGTACCTCCATTGATTAAAAGCGAAGTTAGTTGGGCTTCTATCCCCCAAGTCTTAGTCTGTTCTTGAAAACGTTGTAAGCTGTAGTTCACCTACCTCTGCTGGCGTGGCCACGTGTAATCTGGCAAGGCATTTATTTTGTTTGCGAGGCCATTGCATAGGCTTAATTTGTGTGTACTCAACAAGCCACAGCTGGTCTGCTCCAGGAATTATAACTATATGATATAAATATATTATAAAATTGAAAGGGACATGATGGGGGGGTGGGTTGGCTTGTTTTGGGGTTTTTTTTGGTAAGTGCAGTTATGTGGACAGGGTCTGAGACTTTTTTTTTTTTTCTGCTGGAATGACCTCGCGGTAGCACCTGACCTTGCAGTCAAGCTGTCGTGGTTTAACCCCAGCCAGCAACTAAACACCACGCAGCCGCTCGCTCACCCCCCCGCTCCGGTCGGATGGGGGAGAGAATCGTGAAGGCACAAGTAGGAAAACTTGCGGGTTGAGATAAAAACAGTTTAATAATGGACATAAAACAAAGTAGAACAGAAATAATAATGATAACAACAATAATAGAATATACAAAGCAGGCGATGCACAATGCAACCGCTCACCACCTGCCGACTGACGCCCAGTCTGTCCCAAGCTGTGAGAGCCCCCCCACCCCCCCTTCCCAGACCACGCCTCCTAATTATATACTGAGCATGACATCACATGGTATGGAATACCCCATTGGTCAGCCGGATCAGCCGCCCCGGCTATGCTCCCTCCTCTCCAGCTTCCCATGCACCTGGCAGAGCATGGGGAGCCAAAAAGTCCCTGGTGCAACAACCAAGGCATCAACGGGCCATCAACATTCCTCTCATACCAAACCCAAACCACAGCACCCCCCAGCTACTGGGAAGAAAGTTAGTTCTGTCCCAGCCGGAACCAGGACACAAGCCAAGGTAGGTTGGTCCCTTGGCTGCTGGGCCTGGGAGAGCCGCAGCCGATGCTCTGGGTCCTGGTCAGGAGGAATTCCTGGAAGGCCAAACGGCAGCCACCAGCGTCAGCAGAGGCCCGTCGTACTTGAAGTGGCTTCAAGGATTACAGGAAGCGTGGTCAAAAATGAAGTAATCATTCAAGGATTGTTTAGATGTAGAGAATTCCTCCTGGTTAAGCAAATATCCTGCTGAGTTTCTCCTAGAAAAGAATTCGATGTGTAAGGCTGTATCTTTTCCAGATTATGAGGGATGGGATGCAAGAGAGAGAAACTTCTATTTCTACAAACTTAGAAAGCATGTGGGCCTCAAACTCTTTTCCCAGTTGGAAAGTTTGCTGTTAAGAAAAGGAAACAGATTTTTATAAGCAATATTTAATTCAAGCATTTGGCTAATTCTCCTGCTGCAAAGGCCTTAGGTCAAAGTCTGATTCATTGATGTGGAACTGGAATGAAAGGGGATAGGAGAGGAAGTAGACTCTGAAGTTAGGAAAACTCTCTGGTTTCTTGTCCACTAACCAGTTTTTCCTACCCATCAAATGTATATTTGACTTACGTTTCTAATTTAAGTGTTGTAGAGAAACTTATTCCTACACGCCTTCCTTTGCTCTTTTTCTGCCCATTGTCATCAGTTCTGCCATGGGTGTGTTTGATTTTGCTCTTTCAGGAAGGGATCCTGATCTTTCCATATTTGGGGAAGTTTCTGGACATGACGTTGTACAGATGCTGTGAATTTATACATTTATTCCATTAGGTTAGAGAATGGAAAATGGGTGGTTTATTATTCTTATTACTCATTAAATATATTTGTTAAAATAGCACCCTGTTCACAGTGGGATGTTCTGCAGTAACGCAGGTGGTGGGGGAAGCCATAGCCAGTATCTTCCTTTTGTTGCTACGTGTATGTGTATTCGCATAGGTGTGTGTGTTTCCTTCAGGATTCCTACAGGGATCACTTTGGGGATCCATCTGAAAATTTTTCTTCTGGTGGTAAGGTCAGTCTCCTTCTGTCTGTCCTTGCAATCTCCTCATTGTGTGTGTGACCCCCAACTCCTGGCAGCTCCTGCTATCCACAGCCTCCAAAACCTTCCCTTTTCCCCTTGTCGGTACTCTCGTTGCTAGGTCTTGGAGACCTGGCAGTTGTCAATCTAACATCACTTACAATACCCCATAATACCACGAATGGTGGTTGTGAGTGCTTTTCCTAGCTGTGTTCATAAAGCAGCTACAAAAAGAGACTATCGGAGGACACAGGTCCGCATCCTGCCCCGTCTCTGTTACTGTGGAGCTCTGATGGATTTGCTGCTGTCATAAATGCAGCAAACGGCATTGCCAAACCCGGTGGTTTATCTGGGGCCACCCATGTGCTATGCAAAAACAATAGCTCATCCTCGGAGGAAAAAATGAGGTGGATTTTTTTTTTCCCTGAGTTTGCAGTAATTACGTTGGGAATAATTATGTTACTCAAAAAAAAGAGAGCGGCTTTTTGTTTTGTGAAGAAATGGAGATAAGAACCAGGGGAGGTTAAATGCGACAAGTCCTCAGGCTGGCTGCAGGGCCGGGCAGCCGCGGGGCTCAGCCCTGCCCCTGCTCTGGAGACGGGGGAGCACATCGGTGATGGGCCAAGTTCACCTTGGGGCCGGGAATTAGTCAGGTGAGAGTTTCCCAGTAGGTTGAGGGTGTGCTGGGAGGTCACTGAATAGGGAGAAAACAGGTGGCTTGGCAGTGCAGAGGACCTCAGTGTTTTTCTCCCAGTTTTTACCATGTAATTCATGCTTTGCTCTGTAAAGCATTGTGATATAGTTTGTATACATTATGTAAAATAAGTTGTATTCTATTATATTGAAGAAATACGAATATAAAATAAAGTCAAAGGATGGAGTAAAATAGCTGTGTGGTAACTGGACCCCCAGTCCCTGGTTGCCCTGGTTGTCCCATTCCCCAGGTCTGCAAAGCCTCTGGGGCAAAGACTGTGGTTGCAGGTCTCTGCCATCCCTGGAATGATTTAGGAGTTTTCCACATGAAGATACGATATTAAATACAGTCTGTCCTGGATGAAAAGCACAGATCAAATTCTGTCGCACATTGCTCACCAGTAGAGCCTGTCTCCAAGATCTCAGGTTTTACTGCTGTTYGCAGCACAGTGCAGCTCTTGTGTCTCAAAAGTTTTCAGAAACAATTTTTAACTGTGCTTCAGTTTTTTGAGGCTGGAAAAGCTCTATTATTGCTCCAGGCACAACAGATACGTGGGCGCTTTAGGGGTAGTACATGTTGATAATGGGACAGCATGTGGCAATTTGTAATTTAGGGAAAGCAAAACCCCAAATCTCCAGGGTTTGTATCGGGGGGAGGCTGGGAGGGCGGTGAGGATGGCTACGAGCACTTCAGATGGACAACTTGCTATTGCAGAAGGTGGAATCTGCCAAAAAATGCCAAGGTGAACCTTTTATGGGAGCAAAGACGACGTGAGCTGCCTGACACCAGGGCAAGACCCTGCTTCTGCATGTCATCCCTGAGGCACGAATTGCAGCCCGAACCCCCATCACCCGGCATGTGTTGCAGGAGACCCAGCCTCCAAGGGCAGCCGGGAGGAAGAGCCGTAAATCCCAGCGGCTCCTGAGCGCGGCTGCCGGGGCGGAGGAGTCAGACGTTTGGCTCTGCGAGGGCTGCCAAGGAGCTCAGCACAGGGGGGCTGCCGGCACAAATCCTTCTGCTCTGTGGGAATTTCCCCCTTGAGCGACTGCTGCACTTTTTAACCGGAAGATTAATGGAAGGGGGCCGTGGAAAGGGCCACAGTGCCGAGTATTAGTTCATTAGTCTCCAAGCAAGCGTGCAGCCAGTGAGTCACCAGCACCGCTTCCTGCGCGCTGACGCCGTGCTTGGAGCTCTCCCAGCGCCGGGTGATCCGGCCCAGCCTTCCCAAGGCTGGGAACTCGCAGGACCAGATCACCACATGCTGTGACTGCGGGCTGTTAATGCTATAAAATAAAAACTAATCTAGATTAATTACACTGCACATGTTATTCATCTATACTCCTGCTCCTCAGCTTCTTTCCCTCCCACCACAGCTCCCTGTTGGTTTCTGTTCCTCTCTTAAGGTGTCCTTGCCTCCCTTTGGGTTTCTCCATTTCTTCCAAGGGGTGGGAATAAGGTGCCTGCCGCTGGTAGCAGCGTGCCTCCTCTGCCCGTTCTGCTGCGGCAGACCCGTATCTGTCTACGTGGAGGCACAAATAGCTGGTCAGAGCTGTCAGTTGGCTTTGATGGGTCACCAGCCGCAGCAACGGCTTGTGGTGCCAGTGAAGTGCTGCAGCACAGCGGGGCGGGTGGCTGGAAGTGGTCCTGGTGGCTGCCACCAGAAGCGATGGTCCTGCGAGGGGATGCTCGCTGGGTGTATCTGCTTCTACGGTTTTACAAAAATTCACCGCTCCATCCTGCATAAACGGGTTGAAAATTAAATTCAACCATGCAGGGAACCAGCGAGTAGCTGCCACCACTTCTTGCTCAAAAACAGAGCGTTGTGTCAAACCAGTCATCTTCCTCACATAGAAGCGGTGGTGCTGATGTGCCAACTGGTGTGCTGTCACGGGCCTGGTGGGTCCAGGCCACAGCACTTTGGGGTGAGCCAGCCCCTCACTGCCCTGCGAGGGCCGGGACGGAGAGCAGCAGAGCTGGAGCAAAATGTCAGAATTTCATTCCTAAAACACATACCGCACCTGCGGTGCTGCCCCATGGCCAGGGAAGAGAAACCCCAACCACAGGTCCAGCTCACCCCCACCGCAGGGGGTCCCAGCACACGGTTTGTTTAGCAGCGGGTGCGGGGTTTGAGCTCGGAGGGACCCCCAGCAGCCGCGACTGAGCATCATCGCCTGCCTGTGCAGCAGCAGAAAGCTGCTGTCTGTCCCGCTCTACTTGTAGCAATGCTCAGCTCTGGCAAAGTTATTGTTACATGGGGTTCTAGGAAATTAAAAGGTGTCAGCTCAACAGATAAGCGTGTAGGATAAGGTCTGGTTGCCGTCTGGAGCCTGTGGCAAGGTTCCTGATGACTCGAGTGGGAGAAGCACCAAGACCCCTATCTCCTGAGACGATGAAGAGCCAAGACTTGCTGAATCTGCACAAAATAAGCCGTACTTTTGTTTAGCTGTGAGTTGTTTCAGACAAGAAGAGATTTGAAAGGATTTTTGTACCTCACAGAGGATTGTTGCACTTTTATGTGATGCCAGCAGGATCAGCGGATGCTCCGGTGGGGTCCCGGGGTGAAGTGCCTGGAGGTCCCCAGCCCCCTCAGGAGCAGCGCTGGGTTATGGGCATCATCCATGTATTTTCCAAAATGTTCTGGACTATTTTCTGCTGCGGTCACTTCCAGCAGGTGTTTTTAAATATGGCAACCATTCATTCTTTTTCTAGCCCTTGTTTTTCTCTCCTTTTCACCTGTTTGAAAGTTGCTGCCACAGGGGAGTGGACCAGGAGGGTTGGGCCACTGGGCTGGAATTTTTTTCCTTTTATTTTTCTCTCTTTTTTTTTTTTTAACAACTGCATTTTTAAATGACATGTTTATAAGTATGGACCATGAACTTTGCAAACAGCTCTTACAAAAGAGAGCCCAGATGGGAGACCTTTTGCATCTGTAACTCTGACCATGTCCCTGCAAAAGCAGCGGTCAGCGCAGAGGACTTTGTTCTCGGGGTACGTACAGGAGAGGCTCATGACCTCCGCAGGGCGATAAATGGCTGTGTTTTGAACCACTTGTTTTAGCCTGGTGTCCCCAGGCAAGCTGGGCCCTGACTCAAGCAGTCACTTCTCTTGAAATTGGTGAAAATGCTGAACCCCTGGGGAGGGAAGGGCCCCCTCGGGAGAAGCCCCCAGGGACCCCGTTAGCAGGGAAGGGGATCCACGGGAGAGGAGCTGGCAGTAGCCGGGGTGGTGAGGGCCAACACGGGGCAGCCGCATGGTGCTGGGTATCTTGGCATAACYGGGTGCCAGGAATGTTCTCTGGCACCAGTTGCAGAGGAGGTCTCCGCTCCTGATCCCCCCCATGGGGTCAAGCTCTTCCACCAACTCAGTCATCCCCAGCACCACTCGTCCTCGAGAAAACATGCAGTTTCTTAAATGGTTTAAAAACTGTAATTTGGGGAATCTGCATGTTGTCTTGGCGAAGCAGACCCTGTCAGCACCTGAGCCCCTTCACCCCGCGCCTGCTCCCCTGCAAGCGCCAGCCTTGCCCACGCGTGCCGGGAGGTCCTGGATGCTCCTGGCGTTTACTGGCAAAAATAACAACACGCGCGCAGGTATGTTTTCAGTGGCACTTTGTGCATCTGCTTTAAATTATAGCAAGGGGTCAGCTATGTTTAAATGGACTCAGAGGTGAGACCGAAGAAATGAGGCTTAAAATTCAAAGCACTCCAACCTGCCCCGCCGTGGCGTAACTGTCTGAGTAACTCGCTGGCGTCGAGCCATCACCCTGACTCCTGGGAGAGATGCTTTAAAAGCTCCTTGCATGGGCAGTTCAAATGATGTGCACGTGGGGGAAAAGAAAATAGTGTTTAACTGAAGTGCTGCACATGTATATATGTTTTTAGGATAAACAAAATAGATTGGGCAAATATTTATTTCTGCCCCTACTGTTACAAAGCAAACTTTCCCACAGCTTTTGACAGACATAATCTGTTTTTTAGCCATGATGGTGAATTTGTAATGACAAGTTTTCATTTTGAATGTTTCAGGATTTCCTGATTGGTTCTCATGCAATTATTTTGATTAACAATGAGGTTTTCAGACCAACTTGAAAGGGTCTCGGAGGCTTAGGAAGAACCTGGCTCTCTGTTACTCGTCTCTCACTGGGATTATTTTCCACAGCTTTCTAGCACTTGAATCAAATTATTTGGAAATCAAAGAAAACAGCATCTTAGAAATATTTTATATCTCCACCCCTTCTGAGAAGAGTTTCTTTAAGTTTAGAAAAATTCTTGTTCCCATAGCAAAAAAAAGAAAAACGTCAGGCTGTAATAAGAAAGAAAAACCAACGTATCTTTTTTAATGAAAAGGTGTATTTTTAACAAAAAGATGAACGCTTTAGATGGTCATTTCTGTGAGAAGGCAACATCTGAAAACAGAGACTGAGAAGTATTCAGGGTGTTTCTAATTAACAAGGAAATGAGATCTCAAATTAGGAACCTCTGGATGTTTCTTTTTCATTTATAAACATAGGAGGTGGCTTAAGAAATTAGGAAAAAATCCATTAGGGTTGTTTGCTCAGATTTCATTGTTCTATTCTTATAATTTATATTTTTTACCCTTTTTTTAAGATGATGTGGAAATCTCAGACTAGCTTTAGAGTGTGCATACCAGCAGATCCCCATCACACCGCCTGTCTCTGTACCCCAGCTGATAGCATCTTTCTGCAGCTGGGAACAGTCCTCTGGAGCTCCCGTTCCCCCCAGAAAATGCCATCGAGGGGATGTAACCATAAGCAAAAGTGATGTATAATGTGCTTGGACCTAGTGTACCCTGGGCAGGGTCCAAATCAGCTGGGACTGCACCTCCTCGAGCTGCCCCCCCGCATACTCGCAGCCCACGGGACTCCTCACGGGGAGGTGAAGAACAGGAGACCTTGCTTCTGCTCACAAGAGATGCACATGGAGGTAACCCAATCTCTCTGTTTTCAGCTGAGAAATCACCAGCATTTAATGCAACTGCTTAATTAACGTCAGCAAGGGCTAAGGCCGGGCTGGCCCGGGCGCTGAAGTTGCCTCGTGCCGGTGCCCGGCGGAGGGCAGGGTCCCGTGGGGTGGCCGGTGCGGCTCCACGCTGCCCACCCCGGCACCCTCCCTGGCCACTGGCACCTCCACCCCTCACCTAACCGTAGGGGAAGATGGAAGGTTGATGTCAACCAGGTAAGCGTGAACGTTTGCGATGTAACGCTGTGAGACGGCTGCTGGGACAGGTCCTGTGTTCACTATTCATGTCCTAGATTAATTTGTCACCTTATAATAATTTAAATATAACAGCAGATTTAAGCATCGTAGTGGCAGAACCCAGTAAGGACTGAGAAGGGTGGGTTTAATACAAGCTGGGAAGCCTGTAAATGAAAAAAAAAATAGTTTTAGCTTTCTGTGAAAGTGAAGCTTTCTGAGTTCAAGAAAGCTTCACTTACAACCAAACTATCCAAGTTTAGCAAACGTATTAGCTAAAGGTAAGTACGTTTAGCAGCGTATTTTCTTTCACGCTGTGGAAAGTGGAAACATAAGTGTGCGCCTGATGTGATCTCCGTACAGATGGGTTTGAAACGCTGGCTCCGTTCTGAAACATCATTACTTTTACAGTGGACTTCTAAAAAGTATATTATTGCTGCTAATATTATGTGTATGTATTTTAAAAGTAATTTCCCTGGACTCCAATAAAACGTTCTAACAGAGTTTTGTTCTCTAAACAATTTTAACCCATGTTTCGCCTTTTGGGGAGTACTTTTGGCCCCCAGGCAACACAGAAGAAAAATTGCTGGCTAAGTAACACCAGATGCAGGAGAGACTGCTGGCCGCTAGAGAGCTCCCAGATGAGAAGGCCTTTCAGGCTGAAATACAAATATGTTTTGTAATGAAAGCAGAAACCCTCTTTTACTTTAGGACACAGGGACCAGCCATGATACACAGAAAGGTTTCTTGCTTGCGCTGCAGCAAGAGGCATCATTATCTGTAATTCCATTTTTCATACTTGAAATCAAAAGCCCCAGAGCTGCCTTCCCTCCAGAGTAAAGTTTGAAAAATTGTCTTAAATGTTGGCCTTTAAGTCGAGTCACATAGTGGGGCTGATCTCAGGGATGAATGAAAAGCTGCCGCAGCCCTTCGATAAGGGTGTCTGCACAGGGGTTACGTGTTGGCCGTCGCCTCGTGCGCCGTCAACGGTGAAGCCCCGGGGATGCCACATGTCACCTGGAATTACAGCGATGCAGTCGGAGCCTCCTGCTCCGGGGAAAAAGGGGGTGCCTCTCCCCTCCCTCTCCCTCGCTCGGGCTCCTCTTTCATCGAGGCTCCTATTACTGGGGACAAAAGTCACCCTTTGTGTAACTCGGGGTGCCCGGGTGCTCGAGGGGGCTGGCCATGGCATGCGCCAATGGTCCTTTGGGAATCACCTGGGCAGGAAGAGACGCTGACGGGTGCACCCACCCCGGAGGGGCTGGCTGCGGTTCATGTTATTTATATGGGGCTACAATGCACTGGATTCATTCAAGGGTCTAGGCAAAGCCTGTGCCCCAGGGAGCTCGCAAATGAAGCCCAGACACAGGGTGCGGGGTGGGACATGCCGGCGTCAGAGCCATGAGTTGCAGGAGCCTCGTGTTTGTCGTTTGCTCTGAGCACTTCATCGCCAGCGATGAGGACCCGTACGGACTCCCGCGGATGCGCGGGCTGATGCACTGGAAAGGACGCGGAGGTTAAGCAGGGGTGGGCAGCAGCTGGGCTCAGCACAGCGAGTGCCGGTGTGCCCGGGCCAGCGCGCACTGTGCCCACGGGCACTGCAGCACCCCGGGGCGCGTCGGGTCTGTGAGAAAACCTCCGCTGCAGCTCGGCCCTGCTGCCTTCCTGCCRGCCCCGTGAAATGCTCCTGTCCCTGCCACGCGTGGCCTTCCCTGCGAGGACTGCAGCCGGCCGCCCCGCACAWCCTCCTGCGGAGGAGGCTGGTAAGTGTTGGCACCCGTCCCTTTCCTCCGACTGCCACCGCAGCCGGGCGGGAGGGCYGCCCACGTGTGACAGCAACTCCGAGAGCAGGGTTTCACACCGAGCCGTGATTTCATGCCTAACAAGGGGTGATTGAAGAAGCCTTCATGAGGGCCAGACTTARCTTAGTTTCCTGGGGGGCAGGAGCCTAAAAATTCCCGTCTGCCAACTCTGAAGAGTCTGCATGGGGCACGTGTGGTGCCTAAAGGTGAGAGCAAGGCTGCAGCAGCCGGGAAGGGGACAGAAGGGACAGAAAGCAGCACCTCGAAGTGCAGAAAGTGTTTCCACTGCTCAACAGTTCATAGAATCATAGAATCATTAAGGTTGGAAAAGACCTTCAAGATCATCGAGTCCAACCGTCAAYGCAGCACCCATGCTGGGTTGTACAGCAGAGAAGTGCAAAAGGAAAATGGAGGTCAGGGCTGACATCATCACCTAACTGCGTCTTGCTGGAAATAGCAGTATTTTGAGTTCCTGGTGGCTGGCCCTACCCCATCCTATGCATTATGGTAGTGCCACGTGCAGGGGCCAGTGCCGGTGCACAGGGAGCTGGAAACCCAGTGGGCTGCGAGGGCCAAGCAGAGGCATCTTCTTCCCTCTGCTCTTGCACAAGCAAATGCCCTTTCACCTTGAGCTGGACCACCAAACCCCATCCCTGTCCCCAGGAACCCCTCTCTGATCAAAGCAAAGAGGGAGGTGGGTGCCCAGGAATGGGCACGGCCAGTTTAGGTCTGGCAGCAGGTCTGGGGCTGGGATGTTTTAGGGCCCCCTCCCAGCACGCCCTCGCTGATCTGGGTTTCTCCTCTGCCAGAAGYGATTTCCACCCCCTGCAACTTCCCAGGGGCTTGGTGAGAAAGAGAGAAAAGTGCTGTCAAAGGTTTTCCCCTTCCCTTCCCAAGTGTAAGCCCCCAGGGTCTCCGGCAGGGATTTGGCAGCCGCAGGAATGCGTGGGAATACGGGAGGCTTCGGGACAGGGCTTGGGGGGTGTAAGTTGTTAAGAGAAAGATCTCACCATGGGCTTCTCCGCAGCAAACTCACCCCCAAGTCTCAGAGCAAAACTGCCCATGCCGACCCCCCATGTCCTGGTTTTGCCCAGGTGCGTGTCCTTGCCTTCGGCAGCTCAGCGGCCCCGGCAAGGGACGAGCGCAGCGGCACAACTGGCCCTGCCGATATTTCACCTTCCAGGGCGTGAAGGAGTTAAACTTTTCAGATGGAAAACGAACTGAAGATCAAACCAGCAGCCTGGTGACCTCCTGCTGCTGGGACAGCAGCAACTCCCCAGCCCAAGCCCCAGCCCGGCAGTTTCATCCATCGGCTCGGCGGGGCCGGCGGGGAGCGGCAGCCGGTAGGTGCGAGGGGTGGCGCGGGCGGGCACCGTGCGGGACCTGCCCTCGGCTCCGGCGGGACCCCGGGGCTGGGTCTGGAGGGCGGTGGCWGGGTGGGCTGGTCCGTGGGATGGAGGGAGCGCCGGGAGAGTTGTCTCTGATCCGCTTTCAGAACAGGGATTGCTCGAATCGAGCTTGTCCTAACGACGCCCGGGGAAGTGCGATTTCTGCTTTTGGGACGCCCAGTCGGCGGATCCTGAGGCTTCAGGAACAACAGRGTTTTGTAACTGAACTCCTTGCATGCAGCAGGGGAGGATGTTGTGGGTTTATTTCTCTCTGACGAGGAAGTAATGATGGCCATATTCTTTAATCCTGTCCTCTGATGATGGGCAGCTGTTTACCAATAAATGCAAAAAGTGTGGGATGTTGGTTTACAGTTTCTAAACAATGAAAGATCTTCTCGGTATAAATGGAAATTGTTTTTTTTTCCTTGGGCTGAAAACATCGTGGTCTGATTCTAAGTCATATCAGGCATAGCCTGTTGTGCTAAGACTGTGCTGTCTCCCTGTCTCTTCAGTTTATTRAATGATAGCAAACACTCACTGGTTTAAAGACACTGTGTCAGTAATTTGGATGTTATTTTGCAGTAATAAACTGGTGTAGTCTTACCTTAAGGATTTGCATAAAGATCATATCATTTACACTGTAAAATATAAATAATTTTACATTATAGTAATAATTCCTCTTGTTCAGAAATCAAGGCTGAATAAAAAGTCATGGTCATTTCTGGCGAAGAAACAAGGGATTACACTTCGTTCAAAGAAAAACAAGTACAACCACATCCCTATGAAATTAAAAGTAAAGCAGTATATTGTTCCCCTTGCCCCAAGAATACCTTCAACCCTTATGGCATTTCATGTTTTTCCTTAGAAAGAAACCAGAAAATGTATTTCCCTAAAACCTGAGACACTTTTCTTTTTTTAATTGAAATGATCTTGGGATGGTGTCTGAAGGAGGTTGCCAGGCGGATGGCTGCTAAGCGGTAATTTCTGACCAGGCGAATGGAATTGCAATCACCGTGTTTCAGAGTCAGAAAAGCTCAAATTGCTCTTTACTGGCCTCCCAGTTGCTACAACCCGATTCCCACAAGGTACTTTCTGGCCAGAGATGAGGCTCTTGATTACAGAAATGCAGATCTCCTCATAACTGCACTTGATTTATTCTTCCATATCACAGASAACAAGTCAGTGTTATTCTTTGGAAGCATGAACTCCTCCAAATGCTAATGTGTGGGGAGAAAAAAACAGAAATTTTTATTATCTTTTTACCAGCAGCCCGCAGGAATGTGCTTTGCAGCAAGCACAGCCTGCGAGTCCTCCTGCCTTGGCCCCAGCACCTTTCCCAGGGGCTGCTGGCACAGCCGGGGACCCCTCCGCCGACCGGCCRAAAACCAAGCAGGGGAAGCAATAATGCGAGCCGGGGGGGAAAGGAGGCTGTGGGATACGTTAAGAGAGGAGCTCTGAAAAGTCATTAGTAGAAATGCAGCGGGGACCCCCACTCCTGAGGGCACCCCAGAGACAGCCTGAGGCTGCTCAGCGAGGCCAATGGGGGTTTGGGGGCATCTCTTGGGGCGAGGCAGCATCTGATGTAGGTGACATCGGACGGGTCCCTGGTGTTTCATCTCCTAGGACCACCAGGAAGGGATGCTGGATGATACAGCTTTTGCCATGCGGCTCGTTGGCTCGACGCCTTCCTGCAGCGATGGGGTTTGCCCTGCAGACATCCCCSTCTGCCCCTCGTTGTCCATAACTGAAGTGGCAGGGAAAAATGCCTGTAGGCAGATGGTAATGCCTCCAAGGGGAGCAGAACCTGCCCAGGCTGGTGGGTTTATTCAGCAGGGACTTGGTGCTACTCCCATTCAAGTGGATAAGATGACTCCCATTGATGTTTTTCATTTATTTATGACTTTGTATGTACTCTCGATTATCACTGCAACCGTGCCCGGAGTGTGCGAGTGCGCGGGGGTGCATGGTGCGGCAGTGCAGAGGAGTCTGCTGTATCCTGTTTTTGTAAAAGGCTTTTCCTCTTAGTAGTTGTAGTGAAAACAAACATGTGGGAGAACAATGGGATTTTTTTTTTCTATTTTCCTCTACATTTTAAAATACAATAAAAAAGCCTATTAAAATTAAATAAAGAGTGTTAACAAAAAAAGGGATACCTATACGTTAGTGAGGAAAATAAGCATAACTACGTGAACATGCAATCCCAAGCACAAAGGTCATTTGCCGTCCTGATCTCAGCCTGTATTTTTGCAGTTGAAAGCCTATTCATTAAGTACCTTGTGAAAACAGGGCACTGGTAAAGCAGAACAATGCCTGTGCCATAGAGCTGTTATCTGTAATAGAGGAGGGTCAGCTTCACACCCCAGAGAAACACCCTCCCGCTGCTGCGGGACTTCCCAGTCTTCTGAGTCATCAGCTCAGCAGGGAGCAAAGGGGAGTCCACAGAAAGGATTTCCTTTCTTGGATAAACCTGTGGGTTATTTTATTTGTTGAGTCTAAAATATTTTGCAAGAAGCAAATAAGAATAATTCTAGTTGCTGTAAAAATGGCAGTAATAGGAAGATACTAATTCTTTCTAGGAGTAAAACTTGGGATCACTTCATAGGACAAATTACTCCCGAGGAAACAGGGACTGTGAAATCAGTGATGAGGTACGATATAACAGGTGGGACAACCACCCTAAATTGTTACTATTTAAATTACGTGTGTTTTAGAGAAACATCTGATGTTCATTTTTCCACATGCAGTGGTGGAGGATCCACCRTAATAGGTGGATAAGGGTACAGTTAGTTCATAATGTCAAGTTGCTCCTGTTTGAAAATGTATTTCCCTAGTGCATGGCTTTGTTTAGCTGCAGCTTTCTGCCAGTGAGTCCTTTTCCCTCTGGGGAGGGAGGACCCCCCTCCTCTGACATTGCTCTTCCCCATGCAGGTGCTGCAGCCCATGACCACGTCTGGCCTTGTGTGCTGGTTTTGGCTGGGATAGAGTTAATTTTCTTCATAGTGCTAGTATGGGGCTGCGTTTTGGATTTGTGCTGAAAGCAGTGTTGATAAGACAGGGATGTTTTATTGCTGAGCAGTGCTTACATAGAGTCAAGGCCTCTTCTGCCTCTCACCCCACCCCACCAGCGAGTAGGCTGGGGGGGCACAAGGATTTGGGAGGGGACACGGCTGGGACAGCTGACCCCAATGACCAAAGGGAYATCCCACACCATATGGCGTCATGCTCAGCRTGTAAAGCTGGGGGAAGAAGAAGGAAGGGGGGACATTCAGAGTGATGGCGTTTGTCTCCCCAAGTAACCGTTAGGCGTGATGGAGCCCTGCTGTCCTGGGGATGGCTGAACACCTGCCTGCCCATGGGAAGGAGTGAATGAATTCCTTGTTTTGCTTTGCTTGTGCACGTGGCTTTTGCTTTACCTATGAAACTGTCTTTATCTCACCCACAAGTTTTCTCACTTTTACTCTTCCAATTCTCTCCCCCAACCCACTGGGGGGAAGTGAGCGAGCGGCTGGGTGGGGCTGAGTTGCTGGCTGGGGTTAAACCACGACACCTTGACCTTCTCAGCAGCAGATCGGGCTCCTGAAGCCCTTTGCTACAAGGTGGGTTTCCTGTGCCATAGCCACCCTCCTTGCCGCTCTCCCTTTTCTAGTTGTCTTCTCTGAGTGGTGGATACCACACCTGGATGCTAGTTTCCAGCAGGTTTCCAGTGTGTTGATATGGGATGAGATTATTCATGCCACTAACAGAGTGGCAATTCTTCTCATAGAGAAAATTGCACTAGACCCAGAAAAATATAAAACAAACTTCTCTTTTAAATGAGATCACACCCAGCGCTCTCCAGATATTACAGACTTAGGTTTGCTTTATGTTTGGGTGTCACCAGTTTATTAAGTAATGCCCTGTTGTGGCTGCTGCCTTGAGTGTGGCTGTGTGTGGGCACCAAGGTGGGGACACCTTCCTGGCCCCATCCATCTATGAGCAGGTGAGACGGGCTGAGGACATACTGGTGGGACCAGCGTGTTTCATTTCTGTTGAGACCGAAGTGCTTTGTGAAATCGATATGAATTTGAAGGGATTATTTTAAGGGTGGGAGAAAGAAATAGGGTGCAATAATGTCAAAATATTGCATCCAACATTATTCAGGGTGTAACATTTCGGATTTATTTTGAAGCAACGTATCCTTTCAACAACTGTTTCGCTTTAATTCTGTTCTAACACATAATACAAAGTCGAAAAGAACAGTTTTGAAGTGCCTGAAACTGAGGGGAGCAGCTTTTTACCATCTTCCTCCTGAGAGCCGTACGCATCGGGATTTTGGCTCATAGAGACACTAAATTTAAAAATCCTTTGAAAATAGGGCTCAACCTTTCTCGCAGCTCTCTTTGTAAAAAGCTGAATGTTGAAGTGATAATGGTCAGAACAAAGATCACTTAGTATAAACATTTAGTTTATACTAAATAAATTACACTTGGTCTTACAGTCACGTCATTGGTGACAGCTCATACAGTCTGCACCCTTCCTCTGTAACACACCAGAACGAAGCAAATATACATCGTTGGGAAAAATTCCTTGTCTTTTGTCAAAGAGCCCAACTGCTGTCAGCAAACATATTGTGGGAATATGAATCTGGAAACAAACAGATCATTAGAGGGTGAGTTAAGGTTCTGTGATTTAATTCTAAACATGTTGAGTGAGGGAACCAGAGATGTGCAATGCCAGGAAAACTCTGCACCAGAAGGGTTTTTTTGTAATGAAAGCTGGTATTTTGATTGAATACAAAGTGCTTTGGGTGACAAAGATGGTTACGTATGGAAAATATGAAGTTCCGTTTGTTTTGGAGAATTACAAAGATCACTTGATTAGAAGTAATATTGCGCCGATGCAAGTTTTACATTCTTTCCTTTGTGGAAATTATTCATCCATTTACAGAACTTTATTAACACGGTACAACAATCTTCTGATGTAAGAAAGAGAATGTATACGGAGGACCTCTGCTTGCACAGCAGGCAGACGCTTGGGCTTGTGCAGTCGCATCTCTGGTTGGATTACATCTGTGCTTTGCCCTGTTGCAGCCATAACGGGGTTGAGAAAATAAGACGCCTTCCCCGTTCAGAGTGTGCTTGGGGGGGAGAGCCTGCACCGGGGTCGTGGCGCTGCCCAGCCCCCTCTGATGCCGGAGCTGCTTGGGCTGAGGGCCTCGGGGAGCCAGGGAGCCAGAGGAGCTCTTTGGAGGTCTCCTGAGAGGACTTGGAAATCATTTGTGGAGTCCTGAGAGAGCCCCGCAGTTCCCAGCATTTTAAAGAAATGCAGTTGGAGGTGGCGGGGCGGTGGGAATGCCCCAGGGGGAGGGAGGGAGCCAGGCCCCATCCCCCGGCTGGAGGTGCTGCATCCCCTGGGGTGGACCGAGCAACGGCGACCAGGCTTGTGCCTCTTCTGGGCTTTCATCCCTCTAATGCATCTTAAAGGTCCCCCCCGACGTGTCTAGACACATCATTGTAGAACGGATATCCTGATCTGCCCCAGCCCCCGCTCTGCAGGGACAGTCGCAAGGCAGTCTGTGTCCCTGCGTATTTTGGCAAATGCTGGAGCTTTGCTCTCTCAGGGAAAAGCTGCTTCGGTCTCTCCCCTTCCTATAGCCAGACAGCTACTGTCTTGCCCCTATAGCCATTCTAACGGCAGCCTGAGCTGCTCTGTTGTGCTGAAGAGGGGAAGGTTAGGGCAGGGGGGCAGCAGGACATCTCCACCTGAGTGCACAACCGAGCACATACGCACCTGGAAGTCTTCAAAGGCTGCTCCTCCGTCCGGCACCTATCCCCGGAGCACTTTCTTCAGGCAACTGCAGCTCTGGATGCCTCTGCTGGTAATGGTTTCCTGCGCGGCGTCACGCTAATGAAAACTGAAAATCCCCTGAGACGGTCAACCTTGTCCATCTGCTGCTTCCCCTCCAGCACTGCCCAAGCATGTCCTGGTTTTCCCCAAAAGACAAGGATCTGTTTCCTGTGATGCTCTGAGGACGAGTATCCTGCCTGCACCATTAACCCGGACACAAATAGGATACGAGAAGAGGGGGGGAGAAAAACATTCATTTCCCAAAGTCTTTGACAAGATAGCAAAACACTTCATCAGGAGCAGAAAGATGCTTTTATTGGAGTAAATGCCCCTGCAAAGCTGGCGCCCAGCCCCACGAGCTGCTTGTGGCCAGGGGAGACCCTCCCTGGGGGGACGATGGAGCTCAAACTTGGAGGTGGCTCCAGCTGCCCCTGCTGCTCGTGGCCCCTTCGCTGGAGGATTTCCCCGTGCTGAGAGCGCGTCTTCTCTCGCCCGGCCCTTCGGCTCTGCTATCTGCGCTGCGGTCAGGCTTTCAGTTATTTAAATGCTGAGTTTTATTTGCTGTTAATTTTATAGCGAGGCGGAAGCTGATCAATATTTTCTTCTATTTCCTGCCTTCTCTCACAACACTGGTTCAAATTGTTATTAACAAACCAACCCCCCTCCAAAATCCCCCAGCCAGCTCTATGAATCCTGCCCAGCACTCAGGGTAGCGGTTACATGGGATACACGGGATGCAGCGATGCTCATCGCAGGGTGAAGGCAGCTTTTTGCTGCCCCTCTTCTCCACCGAGGAGGGAGAGCAGATGCAGGAGCGGGCTGCGAGAGCACGGGAGCACCGCCTGGAGCTGTTGGACTGTAGCGAGACGACACCAGACATCAGCTTCAGAAAATCTGCCCGTCGGGATCTGAGGCTGCGTTCAGAAGTGGTAATGGCCAGGATAATGTGTTGTTTATTGCAAACAGGCATCTGCAGTGGCCTCGAAGGTTTGGATGTCCGACCGCCCTGCTACATGCATCAAAAGCCCTGTTAAGAGTTTCAGCCCCAAATTCAGCCTCCAAAGCCAAACAGTGATGGTATCACATTCGCTTTTCATTTCTGCGTGGGCACCGTGCCTGTGCAGTTATAACACAGCTGATTCTGATTTTCATATAGTTCATTGTTTACTTATGACTTACTATAAAGTTGAGCTTGTCTTATTTATGAGCAGCCGTGAAGATATGGGATTTCATCCACTGGGTGATGACTCATTCATTGGGTTGGACTCTTTAGCTCCTAATACGTGACATATTTTGGACTATTGGATGAACAGCATTTCTGCGTGAGCCCAAGTTAAATGCAGTGAATGGAAATAATTAGTTATTTGTTTTTAAAATCATGTTTGTAGTTGGGTTTGTGCTGGTTCAGTTCCTGGCTCATTCCACCAATGTGCACAAGGGCAGGATGAGTGGCCGTACGGCTACGGTGGAGAGGTGATGAACAGCGTTTCAGGGTCAGATGTCTAAACATGTCAGGGGCAACTTTGCTTCGTTTCTGTTGCACAAGGAAAAGCTTTGCAGCGCAGGAGCATTCAATACTTTCTATGAACTTTAACGACTACAACATTTCTTGTGCTGCTGCAAACAATTTGAGAAACTAATTTGTAAAATCACTCATAAAAATCTCATGTTCTTTCTGTAATAATAAAGCTCCTTGGCTGGAAAAAGAAATACAAATCTTCAGAAAGAGCAGCTCAGCGGGAGAGTACTTTAGTTGCTCTCGTCTCGGGCATGCTTTCCCCTCCCGTGGGTGCGTCGTGCCCAGTGAGTTCAGTAGGAAGGATTCATGCACAGTCAGAAATATCGCCCCTGGTAACGCTCAACTACGTAAGGAAAATGAAAAGTTTTTTAAAAACCTTTTCCCCCTCCTCCTGCCCACAGCTGTCATGGATGGGACAGGTACATGGGAAATGTCGCAGTAACTTTGTCACAGTGAGCGGTTGTTAGGGCTTACAAGTCTTCACAGCCAGGAGCCCGTCCAGCAGAAATTTATGCCTCCATTTCAGCGGTAACAATGCTTCCCAGAGCTTTTGGCTGGCGGACGGCTGGGAGGCAGTGGCAGGGCGTGTGGGGGACTCGCCATGACATAACCGCATTCCTGCGACATTAGGAGATATTCCCAGGCCGCGGCAGGGGCAGCACATCCCCTTCCCTGCTTCCCACCCAGCCGCGCTGCGGCAGTTCTCGAGGCTCGGGGAGAGCGAGCGAACCCTTCGCCTGCACCGGGGGCAGGAGGTTTCCCCGCCGCGGGTTTGCGGGCATGTTTATCAAATCAAACTTCTACCTCGTTTTGCGGGCGCCTGTCTCACGCTGGGAGCGTGAGAGCTGGCCGGTGCCCCGCGCCCAGCGGGGCGGTGAGCGGCCGTAAGGGCAGGTTTGGTGCCAGCCGTGGGCGAGCCAGGGCCCCGCGGGGAGCGTCCCCCCGCCCCGGGCAGGGCACGGGGCCGGCTGGGCCGGTGGCGGCAGATGGCAGCATTGGGAAATGTTTGCGTGGGGGGTTCACCCTCCCCGGGCGTGGGGTGCGGGGCGTGGGAGCAGGGCTGCCCGCAGGGACCCCCGCCGCCTGCCCCTTCCCACCGCCGGCTCCGCTCCGGGGGCACGCAGCGAGCGCCGGGACCCTGCCAGTCCCCTGCTCAGCCCTGCATCCRCAGGCTCGGTTCTGCGTGGGGCACCCACTCGTGGTGGCCATTGCCTCGCCGTGTCCCGGCGGCTGTGCGTACACAGCAGAACCGCGGTGCGCGGCTTCGTTTCTAACCCTCAGGTAATTTACAGGCTTTTATCCGGCCCTGGGTTGAAGTGCTCTTCGCAGAGCCCTCTGGGGCAGCGATTGCCTTTACCATATCCCTTCGTCCTCCGAGGCCGGCAGCTAAACAGATTCTGTGCTAATTACTGTTTCTAAGAGCTGTCAGAGGGGGTGGGATTTGCCGGGAAGGGAAACTGAGCTGCACCCGCCATTGCTCTCCTGCCTTGGGCCTTCTAGGCTTCTAGGAGTAAAGTGATGAAGCCGTTTTCCGGTCGCACTTCACCAGTTTGCAACCACTTCATCACGCCTCCCACTTTGCTACTGGAAACTTGCTGCCGTCAAGGAACTGGGGAGAGGATTTTTGCTTTGCAGAAGGAAAATTCGCTGCTGCTGTGAGGACTACAGAAAACACAGTGGACCAGTGCCTCCCCAGGTTTGCATGTGGCTGGGCACACCACCGCCGAGGCTGATGATGGAGCAGGAGGAAGGCTCCTGCGGGGCCAAACCGGCCTGTCATAGGGCAGGGCATGGCTCACCCGTCTGTACAGAGCTCCCAGGCCCCGGGCTGTGGCTGCACCCGCGGTACCCATGCCAGCCGGGCACCGCCAGCACCAGTGTGTTAACAGCCAGATTTGTGCTTTTCTCACAGGAGCGAAGGCTCTCGCTGCGGAGGCTTCCCAGCTACTGCTCCCAGAGAGATGGAGATAACGCAGGTGTGCTGGCGCGTGCCCCGCTCAGCCCAACGCTTTAAGACAGTCATACCGGGAGCTTGCCAGCCAGCGATGGCTGGTGCCAAAAGGACTAAAGTCTGTGCAGAACAGACAAAAAGTTTTACACACAAAGTTCAACAAAAAGGAGACATATCCAGAAAACCATTGCCGCGTGGAAAGCAGGAAAAGGGGGCTTCTTGTGGGTACGCCTGGCCCTGCGGGCACATGTTGCAAACCAGGGTGGGGGTTCTGGTCCCCGGAGGAGCTGCTGCCACCTCCTCCCCGAGGCTCGAGCCTCAGAGAGGCCAAAAGCAAACAAGGGCCATCACAGGGGCCTGGGCGGCCACCATGCTGTGCCCGTGCAAGCAGCCAGTGCCTCCGAGAGGGCAGCGACGATAACCCAGAGCTTTGCAAGGCTCCCGCAGCCCTGCCCGGGCACCGGTGGGGTCCCTGCTGCCAGGACCCCGCGGGGCTCCCATGTAGCGTGACTGGCCCCAGCTGGATCACCTCCATCCTCCTGCAACACATGATGTCACCACAGCTGTAAAGATAAAACCACTTACCCGAGGCTGCTGTATCTATTTCTCACTCTTCCCTCTCCCTTCTCTAACACCACCATTGCAGCAATGGGGCAGCTGGGACTAAGGCACAGTGACCACCCTCAAAAAAGGGTCTCAAGCCATGCTCCAACCCTGTTCCCCTGATACATTTTGCTCACTCTGATTAGCAGGACTGGGCTTGGTAGGGCTCCTTTTTTCCCCTCTGTGTCACACCAGCCTCTCTGTTGGTGTTTTAACCCGCAGGGAAGCCACAGTGAATTTACAAAGACCAGGTTCCTTGCCGGGAGCGCTGTACCAGATGGCTGATGTGAAGTGCAGTGCCAACTACTGCAGTATGGCTGAATTGCCCTTTGAAATACACTGTTCTTTGATTGAAAAGGTTCTATTTTTACTTTTTGGTCCTTTTCAATCAGACAGCGTGTGACCGGGCTCATTCTTGATATTATCTCCCGTCTCAGGTCTCTGTCAGGCACACGAGGAGCAAGAAGCACCAGCTGCCCAGCCAGCTCCACCACTAACACCTTTCTGATGCCATCTTCTCCCAGTAGCATACCTTTTACTGCCTTTTTTTTAGCTGGTGATTTTGGAGCTGCTTCGCAAAAGCTAGGAAGCACCGTTATCCCCGTTTTACAGCGAGACAAGCAGGAACACAGGAATTGCAGGTTTTGCCCCAGAAGACAAGGGCAGAGCCAGAGCAGAACGGGAGTCCCCACAGGGAAATCTCAGAGTTTTGAGGAAAAGCTTATTCCCAGAAAGCTCCTGGGAATAGGTAAGGCCCAGATTGTGCCATGGGGATGGGTGATCTGTTCAGCTTTCTTCCTGCCCGGTTGTCTCCCATCTGGGGGCTCCAGTTTCTCCAGACAAACCCCGCAGAGCCATCCCTTAACACCCAGACCCCCAGTTCCTGCTGGGGGCTGTGCCAACACCACAGCCCAGGGTTTCCCGAGCTGCCGCCTTCCTCCTGCCCACCCCCAGGGTGGTGTGTCCCATTATTTTCTGGGACAGCGGCAACACCCTGCCCTTTTCCCCCGGCTGGTGCTTCTTGCACCCGCGCACCCGCCTCCGCCTTTCCTCCTCGCAGGGTGTTGCTGGGCAAAGCTCAGCCACGGCACATTGTTATGCTGCAATATATTAACAGCAGAACCGACTAACAACTACACGGGGGGGAACGGTGGCTTGAGGCTGGTGACTGCTGGCCAGATCCAAGTGCTTTTCTTCCACCTTTTATTATTCATAATTCTCACCCAAATCAACGCGATGCTGCCCACAGAGGCCTCTGCCATTCCTTCTGGTTCTGCAACATGTTTAAAAGGTTAGCTCCCTTTCGAGCAAAGAAATGCCCCCAAATATATGGCCTCACACATACAAACATTTATGGAGGAAGTTAAATTCTCTAATTGCTTGGCTGGATCAAGACCAGGCTGCCAGCACCGCACTGGGCTGAGCAGCAGAACAATGCACGGCCCTTGTGTCCGCATGAGCCAGCCAAGGCTTATCAGCCCATGTAGGGGCTAATAAAGTAGCTTTCAAAATGAGTCAGCACACTTAAGGCTTCTTATGCAAGATTTCTGTCTGGGGATATTTTTGTGAGAAATGTTTAAAAAAAAGAAAGGCGAATGACTTCAGCCTTTTGCAGAAAGCAAATCCATATAAAGTGTTTTTTTGGTTGATTATTCACCATCATGAGAACACCACAGCAGGGATGGTAGATATAAGCACTGCGTAGCATCGTGTCTTTCTTCTGAACTAGCCGGGATGTGCGTGTTTTCACTCACTCCGTGCACTGGCATTCTCATCCGTGCGGCTGCCGCATCCTGGGGCGTGTGCCAGGAGGGCCGAATGACCTCCCCCTTCGGCTGCACATAGGTCGACAGTTTTGTTTATGTCACACAGAAAGGCTTTGATCTGTTTAAAAAATATACACTGTTCCCCTGGAAAGCGTTCCTTCCTACGCTTCATCCAGCTGTCCCAAGGAGGAGCTTGGCCGCTCCTCTGCAGTCAAACACAACTATTCATCTGTACCCCAGGTTAAAACAACTCCCAAAGAGTAACCAGGGAACACCTGGAATCCTGTGCAGTCCATGAGCTCTGGCAGATGTGAGATGTTTTATTCTGATTTTACACCATTGCTCCTACGAACTCCAACTCACAGAATAAAAGCACAAGAAAAGAAGCACAAACCTGGCGAAAAATGGGTGTACCATCTTAGGAAGAGAGCCCCGGTTACTCTGAATGCAAACACAAGCAGTAGGTAAAGCTGGAAGTAAGCACAGAAAATGCCTAATGAGGACCGTGCCTGCGGTATCTGATAGGGGCAGGAAGCCGTGATTAGCTGCACACTGGAGCATTGTGTGGTTTTGTATAGGATCTGACTTCCCAGGTCATGAAATCAGATCCTGAGTTATTTTAAAAATGAGTTGCTATTTCAAATTATTTTTCAACTTCATGTTTGATATGTCAAGTCACATTTATTTAGGTAAGCTAYGTTTTGCTCGGACACCCACAGCGCAGCCATCGCTGCATTCCTGGTGCTCAGTGGGGGTTCTGCCTGAGAGCAGGCGCTGCCGTGGGAGTGTTTGCACTGCCAGGCATCCTCCTCAGGTACCAACACAACTTTTATTTAAATTTTGCAAAAAGAAAGATGCCTATCCATGGCTGTGAGTATACACCTTTTCACTTAAAACCATCTTCACAAATTAGAAGTAAAATTAAACACCCTGTGGCAGTTTATCAATCAGAAAAATAGATGAACTTAGAAAAATAGATGAACTTTGCAGCATTTCCACAGGAACAAGCAGCGAGGGTATWTCGGACATGAGAAATGAGGTGAATTCCTGCATGAGAGACACTCCCAGGGAATGTCCCATCCTTGCTCTTCCAGTATGTACTAAACGGATTCCAGTTTGGTTGTCTCCCCTGATTTCAGCTGCCACAGGGTAGCAAAAAGCACGAGCAGCCTTTCTCTTGGGCCATTTACAGCCTGTGTCAAAACCAGAGCTTTAAATTCCAGCTGCAAGTCTCCCTGGGATCCAAAGAAAGAGCAGCACTGTAAGTTCTGGCAAAGCACTGTGTTTGCCAAATGGATGGCTGCTTTTCACCAGTTTCAGCTTCTGGATACGTATATAATGCAGCAAGACCTCTATGTACAGAAGAAAAATCATATTTTTCCAGACACAGAGAGATGAAAAAAATGCTCCAGACACAACTGCTACTGCAAGCAACTGTTGCCTAAATAGACTTTTGAATGATAGATTTCAATACAAATTCCAGGACAAGTCTTATATTTTTCAGCATATTCTAGAGTTTTCTCTGCCTGAAGACATCCCTCTGTCCGATTTGAACTGAACTGCTGCTGCGTGCTCTTGTATTGCTGTCTTCCCTGGATAACAGAGGTAGGAGCAAAAAGAAGATGGAAAAACTCAGAACAAGTTGTATCAAATGTCCTAGCCAATATTTGTATAATGCAGAACTTCTTTGCCTTCCATAAAGCTGCTGAATAAGGAAAATGCAATCCATGACGCAATCTATTGAATTCATGCTTTGACTTGAACGACTTGTCTCGGTTTTGCTTCACTTGGTAGAGATCACGGTAACGAAAGGAGARGCTTAATGACTACTTCATCAATCGAGAAGAAACACTTCTATTGTCTTTTAAAACCCAGTGTACCAGGTGAAGAAAACGTGCAGCGTGTTTGGAAACCCTTGACACGGGAGGCTGGGTGCTGCTCCCGGGGACCTGGCTGTGATTGCTGAGCCAGGATCGGTGCTGCCGGCTGYGTGGCAGTGCCATTTATGGTCACTTAGTCATGAAATCCCATCGAGTTACGGTGTCTGTGGCTTCTGAAAAAACAAACCCAGAGAGCCTCAGCTTCTCTATCTTTAACATTACTGAGTGCTGGATTAGTAGGTGAGTCTCCCCGCGGTGCTGCGAGGATTAGCATCTGCACAGGGTTTTGAATGTGCTATAATTTATTTTATGGCATTTGTTGTGCATGGCTTTTGTTGCAATGCACAATGYTGTCCTGTGTTTGGATAAGGCTGTTATGTGCCCAAAATGCATAAATATTTAAAATCTCCTGATAAATTTCTAAAGCTACTCAGGTGCTACAGCCCATGGCTCTSTTATTCCTCTTCCAAGCCATTGCCCTGACAACTCCCAAGCTTCAACAGCCCTGGAGTACAAACCCCCAGGGTGCTGCGGCTTTGACAGGAGCCGTTGGAAAGGATGGAGGCATCTTGCTGGCTTTTCACCACGTTTCTGCTGAGATGTGATGCATCTTCAAAGTCATTTGTGTGGGGTTAGTTGTAGTGTGGGAAAAAAATCAGTGCTCCTCGTGCATTACCAGCACCACTGAAATCTTTRAAAGATGACATTTCTAGTTGCAGAGATCCTCAGAGAGACGATAACTGAACCATGATCTGCCAGTGGTAGAGAAAAGCCTTTCCACCTGCAAAGACTCAGCCCTGAATGCTCAGCCRCGGCCAATTCCTGCTCTAAGCAAACTGTGCAGATGTTGGATTAACATTTGATATTAATTCTGATTCTTGTCCTCTTACGATCAAAGCAAGCTGTTGCTAAATAACGCATCAAGCAGAGAATATGTACAGTGTCCCAAATGGCCGGGATCTCTCATAAATAGSCCATGATTCGGAGGAATCCAAGAACGTATCATCACACGAGACCGTGATAAAGTTGATTACCCCGAAGCAGACCTCAGACTTGATTAGTCATCCCATCATGCGCTGCCTGTCCACTGATGTCAGCGTGGGCCCGCGCCGCCGCTCCCCACACCCTTCTGCTTTTGCAAGCCAGGCTTAAACAGACCTTTCCCGAGTGAAACAGCCGGTGGTCAGAGCTGCTACTTCCCCCTACCATTAGGATGCTCAAAAAACCTAATGGCAAGTGTCCATAGCAGACTCCCACAGTACGCTTCCAGGTCCCTGAAAGATGTGATAAATAATCTSTGCTGAGATTATATTTCCATTAAGGATTATCATGGATGCCAGCAAGAGTAGCAGCAGCCCTGGGAAGGCCAGCCAACTTTTATTTACCTTTACAGTTTAAACTGTGGTCCTAATTTTTTTATTCCTGCCTACGAAGCAACTCCCTGTAAATTCACGGAGCCTAATGCCATATTCTGGCTTGAGAGACATTCTTCAATGTCTTTTTGCTAAAAATAGAGAAACCAAATGCCATTAGAATTCATTCCATTTGTCAAGGCTGCGTTTTCAAACGCAAAATATTCTGAGCAGTTCTGTGATAAAACAGTAAGTATGTGGCAGTGGAAGACCTCTGTTGCTGAATAAACAGGGTCTTTTTAAGTTCAGCCTTGCAGTGAATGATCATAAAGAGGGAGGAAGAGTATTTTTAAAACAGTGGAAAAAATTCAATGCTGTGTTTTTGCAACTGCTTAAAGAGAACCAAAAAAGCAATGACAGTGTTTTTCCTTCCTTATATCTGCAACTAGTGAGCAAAGGAAGAGCTGGGATGGAAAGATCCTCGTCATACAGGACAAAGCAAAAGAAAAAAGTATCATCTGCCCCAGAGCGTAGTGTTGAAATCTCCCTCCCTCTCTGCATATATACATTTGTCCACACAGACATCTACCTATATAAATACACACATAAGGTATTTCTGCAAGGCATACATTAGTTCATTTGTAATAATATACAGTACCAAGACAGTATTCCAGCAAGTACAGATTCCTAGGTTAGCTTGGTTTTACTTCTCTGCCTCCTGATGAAACTTGAAACACGTGTTCACTTGCATTAAAGTGTCTTCCAACTTCATTTCAAAGGAAATCCAGTTTTTCAGGTCAAACATGACCCCWAGACAATCAGATCACGGAGCAGCACAGGGGGACTCTCTCATCAGCGGAGGAGGACAAGGCATTGATGCCAGAGGAGCTGCTCAGCACAGCGGTCACTGCCACAGCCGGGTGCCACACTTGTGGCCAGGCAGCTGCCAGACATGGTGCCTCTCCCGATCTCAAACACCCGTGCAGGCGATGGGGTGTACGCAGGGGCTGCTCCCCTCCGCTGCCCGTCAACCAGGAACGTGGCTGGGAGGGTCATCTGTGAATAGGAAGGAAGGAAGGAAGGAAGGAAGGAAGGAAGGAAGGAAGGAAGGAAGGAAGGAAGGAAACAAGATCTGTTCCTCAGAGCAGAAATGATTTTGCTTTTTTTCATTCTCTTCCCATAAAGCAGTCTTTGTTTCCTAATAATAATTGTGAAAGCAATCGATGCAAAAGCCGAATTCTGTTCAAAAGCCCTATGATGTGCGGGGAAGGGCAGCTGCGACATGGGCTGCTGCATCCAGACCACCAGCATCCCACCAACCCTGCGTGGTCCGAAGCAGCAACAGCCCCAGCTGTGCCACTGCCCTTCTCCCAAGGCTGACGGGGTGAGCTGGGCTTACAGCTCCGCACCAGCGCTTTGCTGAGCACTTCACATCTGGTTTTGTGTCTCAATGCTTCTGGTGGGGAGAATGGATGGATGGATGGATGGATGGATGGACGGATGGATGGATGAAGTGGTGCAAAACGACCCAAAGAAACTGCTGTCCTTATGTGTGCAGAGCATGTCATTGCACAGTATGTTGTTGGGATGAAAATTTTCTTTGCTGGGTCTATATTCTAATAAAATTTTCTTTACTGAAAATTTTAGCTAAATATTTAAGTTAAAAATTAAGGTCCTGATACTGATTCTGCCTTTTTCCTGTTTAATTTTTATTCACTTCYTTTGTTACAGAAAAAAATGTCTGAAACTTCAACTTTCAGTGTGGCATGGGCACAAAACGRTATTAAAGAGAGTGTGCATTACTAGGTGCAGGAGTGGAAAGGAGCTGAAATTAAAATGTTATAAGCAATCAGCTAATCCGGATGTGGAATGGTTGCTAAGGAGCCCCAACCCAGGCCAAAGTCAAGAAGCAATTAGCATCTATCAAAAGATGAAGTATAGGATGACGGGAGTAAAGCCCTTGAAAAAAGGCTCCAGCCTGCTTTCCCCTGGGCTGGACCAGCTTGTGCCGATGGCGGAGAGCTGCTAATGGAGGCACAACCTGCCCTGGCTGGGGCACCTCTACAGCCTGTTTTGCTCTGTAAATAAAATCCCTCAGTTAAAGCCAGAGTTTATTTGAATCCTTCTTGCTGCTTGGCTCAATAATTTGAGGAAAGGGCAGTGGCTGCTGTGCCATGAGATACACCTCACCATTTCAGTATATTAAATCTGATCTCTGATTTCTTTGATAGTTTTAAAACAGGAGGCGATGCTGGTTGGGGAGCAATGGAATTTTAGGCATAACTCCCACTTTACCTCACCTTCATCTTTGCTTCTTTCTTGTGAACAAATTTATCTAATATAACTTAGATAGTCTGGGGAGAAGAGCTGTTAGGCCACTGGAGAGAAACCACAGTGCCACAGTTTAGTAAAGGCATTAGAATAAAACCCTTGAAAGAAAATAATTGGAAATCTGTATTCTAATTTTAATGGAGAGTGGCTATGGTCATTTAATTAAATTAGACTTTATTGATTGTGTTTTAATGGATTTGTTTTCTCTGACAGACTCCCGCATCTTTCAGTGTGACAGTTTTGATGTAAATAGATACGTACGCATACACTTCGCCCGACGTCGCTGGAGCAGCTCCTGGCAGCAAAGCCGAGAGTGTAAGTGTGCGTGGGATCAGTCCCCGAGGGGAGGGTGAGTGGGTGGGTGCAGGCTTCCCTCGGGGCAGGGACACGCAGAGACACCCTGCTGCAGCTTTCACTGGCCCGGTAAGTGTCATGAGATGTCTCGGCAACCTGTACAAAGTCAGCATGTAGCAACTGCAGCTGGGGTAGTTCTGTTGACTCTTTGCTGTCATCACATGAGTCAGTGGCAAGTCACAGTCTTGTATGTCGGCAGGGAGTGGCACGCCAGGAAATCAGTCACAAAAGTGGGGGAAAAAAGGAGAGAAACCCCCGAGAATTCAAGCCTTGATTGCTTTTTRAAGTTTCTATTTTCTTTAAACGGTTGATAAAGTCGTGTGTACCTCTGCTGACCCAGGCTGTACTTCRCACAGTGCTCCTGATGGCTGCAGTATTTTACAGACTGCAGAAACGAATCCCTCCCAGCCCGGAGCGATCAGGCTCTGCTGGCCTCTGCCGCACCGGCCCGCGCTGTGCAGGCCCCAGCGCTGGGTCGCCCACCCATGGCTGCATTTACCCCCAGCCCCTACCCGGCTGGTTGGTGTTGCCTTTGCTATGCGAGGGGTGCTGTGCTGCCCTGGGTGTGCACAAGCGCCATGGGGGTTGCGCTCCCGGTTGTACTACGGGTTCYAGTTGTGGTGCAGGGGGGCTGGCACCCCCGGCCACGCACCAGCGCCAGGCGAGCTGCATCCCGCCGGTGCAGAAGTGCCACGGGGGCTGCGCTCTGGCCCGCGCAGCGTGTGCGATGCAGCCGGCGCTCCCGCCTGCGCGCTGGTGCCAAGGCGCTGCCCCCCGGCCGCGCCCCGCTGCCAGGTGAGCCGCCCTCCCGTGTGCGCGGCGGTGCCACGGGGGCCGCTCACCGGCCCCGCCGCCGGGTGAGGGTCGGTCCAGCCGGGCCCCCCGGGGGCACCGTCCCCGCCAGGGTAGGGAAAGCCGGGCGCGCTCGCAGCCCAGCCCGGCAGCCGCGCAGCCCCCCCGCGGGGCCGGTACGGCGGGGCGCGGGAGGCTGATGCAGCCGAGGGCGTGCCGCTGCCGCCGGATAAAGGCCGGGCGGCGGCGCGGGGCCCGCGCAGAGCCGGGGAGCGAAGGAGCAGCGCGGAGCGGGCGGACGCAGCGGGGGCGGCGGCGGGACCAGGCGCCGCGGCTGAGCGCCGCGCTCCCTCCCCGCAGGCGGCCGGGCGGGGCGCGGGCGGAGCGGAGCGGATCGGATCGCGGCGGCGGAGGAGGCGGAGCGGGGCCGCGCCATGAGCACGCAGGCGCGGGGCCAGGGCGGGCGCAGAGCGGCCGATCCCGACGGCGAGATGCCGGCCACCGAGAAGGACCTGGCGGAGGACGCGCCCTGGAAGCGGATCCAGCAGAACACCTTCACCCGCTGGTGCAACGAGCACCTGCGCTGCGTCAACAAGCGCATCGGCAACCTGCAGCACGACCTGAGCGACGGGCTGCGCCTCATCGCCCTCCTGGAGGTGCTCAGCCAGAAGCGCATGTACCGCAAGTACCACCAGCGGCCCACCTTCCGCCAGATGCAGCTGGAGAACGTCTCGGTGGCCCTCGAGTTCCTGGAGCGGGAGAGCATCAAGTTGGTCTCCATCGGTGAGTGCATCCCCAGCGGGTGGTTTTTGCCTTTTTTTTTTT
>JASVER010000095.1:2595672-2711808 GCA_030449065.1 Oceanodroma leucorhoa
TTTTTTTTCCATGCCGGACCTTTGCCTCGCAGAGCGTGGAGGGGCTTGGGGCGCTGGGCGGCCGCGGGGTGCTGCCGGCCGGGCTCCCCGGGGCTGCGGGGTCAGAGCCTGAGGGACTGCTGCCTTTTCTTTCTTTAAAGAGCAAGCTTTGGCGGTGCAGCGTAGTGTTGGTCTCAAGCTGCGTGTGCAGTGTGTGCCGTGGGACTATCYCACAGCCCGGCGGTCGGGGCTGGCAATGCTCTCCTATCCTCCTGAGCTTCTCTCTTATTTCATAGGTGAGGCTTTGCTTTCAGGTCTTTTCCTGAAGAAACCTAGTGCCAGAGCGTTTCCCCAGGCGCTGACCCTTCCAACAGCCCCGGTAGGAGATGCAGCTGGGACGATGCTTGCACTAGCCTGTGTCTGGCCGGGGGTACCTGGGCTCTGGGCAGGGTGGTGGAGCCTGGCTCTCGTTGGGGTGGGTAAGATGTGTGGAGATAGGTGCTACCAGAGGTGGTATAGGAGAGTGAGGAGGCTTCTTGCTCGCCAAAGCCCAGTAGATGATGCCAGTGTTCACATTAGCATGGGTGCTTGCCTAAGCGCAGTTGCAGCTTTTGAACAGGATTGCACTTTCTCCTTAATCTTCCTGCTGTGGTAGGTCATGGGTAGAAAATGTACAAGGACCTCTGCTAACTCCAGGAGATAGATAGGTGGTTTAAGCTAATGCCCACCCAGGCTGTCACTAGGTTTGACTGTCCATGCCATACTGGAAGGTGCAATTGCTAGATAACTGGTGGTCTGCTCAGGAAATTAAAGCTGTTGGCATGCACATCAAATTGCAGATGATCCCTCAGAAATGCATGTGGTGACCGTTTTGGGAATAGCTCAGGTGTGGCCGCAACACAGTCTGTAAAGGAGTAATTTGAATGCCTGAGAGATCTCTGGGAAGGAATGTGAATGCATTTTCTAGCTCTTTGCCAGATAACTCTAATTACTGCCTCCTGATGACTCTGGCCTCGATGAATTGCACAGCTGAGTTTGGGTGAGTGCAGCTCTGCTCAGTTGTCTAAAACTCTTGGCCAAGGTGAATGCTGTTGCCCTTCAGAGGCTTCAGCTACAGTAGCAAGAAAATACAAACTTCTCCAGTTTGGGAGAGACCTGGCCCTCTCTGGAAACCTGTGGCTGGGTAGAGTAGGAGGGTACCCTGTTGTTCCTCTGTGCTAATGCGTAAAAGCAGCTTCACACAAATGAGGGCTGTTGGGTCCCAAATGGCTGATTATCCTCCTAGGGCAAAACAGCTAATGTACTTGCAGCTGGGAATGGAGCTGGTGCTAATTATTTACTTAGAGATGCATTCCCTTCGCACACGGTGGGGTTCGAGTTGCAGCTGCCGACTCCTGGGCTGAGCTTGTTTTTGCTAACATTGGAGCTCACCTTTCTGCTTCAGCCACTGGAATAGCTCCTTACCATCCACAATGCGAACACCAGGCCAGCGCTTCCCTCTTATTGTGTTGTTTGCCCTAGAAAAACGTTGCTGCTCCAGCTGCCTTCCTATTTGTCTGTGGGACTTCCCGAGGGCTGCGGGTTTGGGAGATCAAGGTTAGTCCGGTCAGGCCTGGCTTCCAGCGACTTCCTTTCTAGAAACGCTACTGCAGCAGCACAGCTCCCTTACAGGATTAGACTGAGCTGCAGGGTGGCCATAATCATTTAAGACATGTCTAACTGTTTTGCAGGTTACTTGCATTGTGTTGGCTATTAAAAAAACAAATAAAAAACCGCCCCCAAACCCTGAAAAAACTTGGTAGTTGAAGCTTTGGGAGAATGGAATGGCTGTGGCTGCTAGTGCCTTTGCCATATCCCAGCCTCTGCATGAAGGGGTATACAGCTCCATCCGTGCTGTGCCACCAGAGCTTCGGGAGCCAAGTGGTAGCACAGGAGCCCTACTGTACAGTCCTGGATAAACTGAGCCACTCCTGAAAAAACATCCCGAACTCGCTTTCCAAAAAAGACGTTCAAAGCAAGCCTTGCAGTGCTCCACTTGGTTGAAGGCRCTGAAGCCCGTGCCACCTCTCCTGCAGGCTCAGAGTTGGCTGGGATTGCTGCCTGTCCCTACTGTGTTTCTCCCTGCAGGTTCTGAAGAACTTGGGGCTTTGTTTTTGTTTCTAGTTTTTGGTCTCTTCTTTTGTGTTGCTGAACAAAAACAGGGCCATTACAGGACCTGGAGCTATGTACCAGTAAAGGCTTTTAGGTGGAGATCTTTTATGACCAGGTTGGTCTTCAGGGCCTGGGGTGTTTAGGGCCAGCTCTGAGCCAAATCAGCTGGGAAAACCTGACAGCTGTGGCTGTTGGATTTCTGGCATTAATAATGCCATCAGACCTCTGCTAAGTGGATGCGGTGCCTGTTCCAGTTATTATTTAACTTCCAGGAATGTTTTGGAAGCCATGTATTATGGCTCAGCTACCACTGCTATACTACAACCACACTTTCAAACTTTTTCAGTAGCAAGCTTTTGGCATTCAGTTTTTGTCCATTTAAAATAAGTCTGCCTATACACAGAAAAATCAGTTAAATTTAGTGTTTGACCACAATCCTTTCTGGAGGCACAGTTAGGAGTCCAACCTCCCCTGCTGCTGTTACCCCTTGTTAGTCTCTGCTCAGTCTTTTGGTAGTTTCAAGATGCTTTTCTTGTAGGCATGAAATGCCTTCACTTCAGTGCAGATTCAACTGCATGTGTGGTCTACTGTAAAAATGGCCATAAAACACATAGGTGCTTTGTGCCATCCAGCAAAGATGGGATTGAAAGCTCTGAAAAAGCTGCTGTGAGGGCAGGTGACTTCACGGAGTCTTCTGCTCAACACAAGGTAGCTGCTGTGCTACTCAAGTGTTAACAAGTGTTAAGTCTAGCWTTTTTTTTTTTTGTCTGCTAGACTGAGATAATTGTGGATTCCTGGGTGCTGAGTGTGTTTGGCGTGACAGGCGCTGGGGAGTAGGATGCCAGGAATGCAGAGCACAAGGGCTTTGCTCTTGGCCGAAGGAGCTGATCGACTCCGCAGATTACTCTGTATGGGAGCCGCATCGTGCCTTGGTAAAAGCTGTAGCAAGTGGCAGAGAAGGCGGGGTTGAAGCTAATTTGGCACTGAGCTTGCCCCTAGAAACCCTGATACCAGGCAATAGGAGTCAACTGATTTAGCTTAGACACAGAGCAGTTCAGTGTCTGAAGCCTGGCAGGTGTTTTTGGGCTATGACCTGCCAAGTTGCACCCAAGCTTGCAGCCAGCAGGTCCTAGGTGTGGGCTCTGGTGCTGTTCGRTGCTTCTTGGCAGTGTCCTTATGGCCGATGCTCACCAGGCAGCCCCATGTCGCTGCCGGAGGCAGGGTGGGTGCTGAGTGGCTGGTTGGCTTGTTTGGTAAAACTGCTGCAGTGTTATTCTGCTGCAGTCAGATTGATCCAACTGAAAACCGTGTGGTTTCTCTTTGCTGAGTTGTGCTTTCACCAGGGAGGTGAGCTGATCTGGCTTGCCTCACAACTGCAGGATGTCAAGCGACGATGCAAGTAAATGGATGGGCAGGGCCAGCCGGGGCTGCGTGGCAGCTCTGCTGCCGTCGCACTGGGATCCGGTGCCAGCCTCGGCTACAGTTGTGTGGTTGGTTTTCAGGTTTGTCTTTGTGGTGGTCCTGAGTCCCACTGCAGTGCCTGGAGGGAGTTGAGCTGTGCCAGGAGGGAGATGGGTGAGGAGAGGATGGGGTTATAATAATGGTGTGTTGGTACTTGCCTCATGAAGACTTTGGTGGTCTTGGGATGTCCCAACTGCAGGAGTACTTCTGGAAGGGCTGTCTCTTTCTCACTGAGCCTAACTTGTGTATCAGGTGGGCTTTTGGTTAATGACCAAGTACTCGATGCATGCACTGTGCTTTATAGCGCAGACCTCCAGCACGCTCTAAAGCTGAAAGTATCTTGACCTGTGAGTCTGAGTACCTCATAGAAATCTCATTTTAGGAAAATAGTTGGAAACCAACTTTCTTCCCTAGGCTATTGATACACTGAAGGGTGACAAAGCAAATCTTAAACTGCTAGGGGAAAACTCATCTCTTCTAAAACTTGGTAAATCTGTTGTCCTGTAATGCCTAGAGCTAGGTGCTTGAAAATTGAAAAAGGGAAAAAGTGTTTTCAGCCTGTATACACTTAGGGTCTCTCTCTGTCTCACTCCAGGTGCTATTAACACATCATAAGGAGGTAGTCAAAATACACTTGCATTTTGTCTGCCACTTACCTGTGACTTCCCTGGAGGCTGTTTTCTGGAAAATATCCAGTGTGTCTTGGAAGCAGGTTTCTGCTTCTTGGAAATGTGACACTTAATCCTTCCTCTAGAAAATTATTTTCGATAGACTGGCAGTGGGCCTCACTGCTGGAGACTGGAGGCGGCTTCACTTTCTGAGGGTGGTTGGTCTCCTCAGGACCTTCTGTTTCAATAGTTGGACTGCTGGTCTAAAGAAAAAGTGGCTTTGCATGAGCTATTTGCTCCAAGTTACAGGAAACTTTAAGGTAGCTTACACAGACTGTTCTTGCATTTTTTTACATATGAGCGGAAACTTGTAAAGTGATCAAACTTCAGTAAAATTACTTGGGACCAGTTAGACTAATGTGCTAAACAGCTTTTTCATTTAAGGCACTGAATGCTATGCCAGCTATTCAAGAAGGATTGAAGTCTTAACCACTCCATATTCTAATGCCATGTCCTGTATTGACTTACATGGGGATGTTTAAATCTAAATGGGTCATGATAACTTTTCCTAGCCTAGGACTGTAATCTAAGAAGGTGGTTAGCCTTGTGTGCGGCCATGCTTCTGCGTTGCCAGTATTGTTCGGTGTCTGCTCCAAGCCATGGGAAGTAAAACAATGATGTCTGAATTCCCCAAGCTGCAGAGGAATTCTGTTTTATCTCTGCCCCTCAGAAACAGACTTTGATGTGCAGCTAGTCCGGGACCTGAACAAGGGCCTGCCGAGTTTAAACTGCTAATACATGCTAAGCAAGCACACCAGAGCAAAACAGCGTGTTGCAGGTGATGCTGGTGTGAACAGACATTAGCTGTACTGTGACACTCGCCAGGTCTCTGCCAGCAGCATCAGGTGGACCTGCCTGTGGACCTGTCTTCCTTTACTGCCTGCCGTGGTACACAGCTCACAAATACAGCACTGGGCCTGTAAGTCATTACAATAATGAAGATGCAAAGCTCAGCGACCTGGGGTTTGGCTCTGTTAGCACTTGGTACCAGTGTGCCTGAAGGGCCTGTCCCAGCAGCTGCTGCTTACAAAGCATCAAGGCTGACTTTGGCTCTTGGTGAGGTAGCCAGGCTTTCTGTAGAGACACTTGTAGGTTCCTGTGAGATATTCTTGCTTTTTGTGTGTGTACTCTGATAGTACTGTGAGTCCTGTTCCAGAGCACCCACCCACGGGGAGGAGGAGTCACCTCCGTGTAGGTGCACCAAGGTAGTGATGGGCACGCGTGGTRGGTGGGAGTAGTGAGGATGTGTTGCTGCAATCTGCTTGGACTTGGCAAGACAAACAGAATCAGATGTTCCGAGCGTGTCTATGCTGGAGGAAGGAAATGCTGTGTAGCTGAGTGCTAACTGTTGGGGGAAGAATCCAAAACAAAATGTATGTAGAAAAGGCTAAGGGAAGGCACTGCCCATCCTTGTAAGGAGATCTTTGTTACAGCCTTCACCGTATGGCACTGCTCACAAGGCTTAGTTTGTTGCAGGCTGGATTTATGCTCACGGTGGGGGGGAACAGAATGTGCCTTCATGTTGTGTTTGAAGAAATATGAGTAGCAGTTTTCATGAAAATACTGTGGCTGTGAAACCTGTGCTAGCTGCTCCTACATCTTTTCTTGATTGCTCTAGCAGCGTGTGTGTGGTAGAGGTGGATACTCACCCACCCTTCTTGCAGCCGTCGCCTGGGTGGGGTGAGCAGAGCTACCCTTGCTCTTCCTGGGAACTTGACCTTGGGTTGAGGGTTGAGTCAACAGAGATCTGAGGTTCTCTTCAATGGGCTAAGCGAGCTCTGCCTGTTGATTTGGATTAATGCAGTGAAGCTTGAGTGAGGTTTTTTCCCTAGGTGTTGCTTCTGGGGACTTGGTGCAGATTTTTTTTTTCCCCACAGGGCAAATGTTTCTGTAGCTTGCACTCCTGCCTGTTTGTGTTCCTTCTGAAGAAGGACCAGTGCTCTGTAATCTAATAGGGAAGACACTTTCTTCCAGGGCATCATTAGGAGATAAATCCTAGTTCCTGTACTCGAAAGCCTTGCAATGAGTGTATGTTGTATCATAACCAGATAGTTCTCTGTGCTCTGATGTGGTCTCTAACCTGTCTATGAGCCTCCCTCAGCTTTCTGTCCCTCCTGCAACTAACTTCGAGTTTTGGAGGGGTCTACATACTATCTGGTACATCATAGTGAGGATTGGATCTGCTGTGGTGGGCTGTGGGTTCAGCTAATGGATTGCAATTACTTGTGTAAGCACTGTTCTGCTGTAAGCAGTTGAAGTCTAACATCCGTAGTGAGATGTATGCAATGTCTAGTTCCTACTGTGCTAGCACATGGCAACTGTAATACTCGCTACCACTGCTAGAATAAACTGGATTTTTTCTGTGTATGTGTGTTAGCAAAAACAAGCTAGGCCACTTCAAACAACAGCCAAGCTTTGCCCAAGTTCCTGGGGAAGCAAGGGTTGTCTTGCACATCCTCCCCTGTGCTGAGTAACACAGCAGACACTGCCCTGGAGCTGCCTGGGGGTGGGCAGAGGATGAAGCAGCTGAATCCTGTCTCCCCCSGTGTAATGGGTTGGGGTTGTTTGGACCTCCTGCTGATACTGCCCTTGGAAGAAAGCAGCCATGGCTCTCTAATAAGCTGTCTGAGAAGAGTGGCCACACATACAGCTGCACTGTCTGGTTGCTAATGGGATGTTTCCTCTGAGTCAAATAGGTGATGGTCCTCTGCTGTTCCTTGCAACTCGCAGAAGTAAACAGCTAATCTAATGGGAAGGAACCAATAAGTACTGAAGGCAATCTCTAACTTTAAAGCATAAATTCAGCTGGTATTTCGGAGTTGTTTTCTCTGAGTCACTGAAATATAGAAAGTTTTACTGATCAGGCTGGTAAGTTGGTGGCGGCAGAGCTTTGAACAGCCATGCTCTGATCTTTCTTGCAAAGGGACAAGCTGTTTTCATCTAACAGCAGCAGCAGGTTGCATGAACTCTCCTGCCAATGTTACCCAGTAATAGCACAAAAGTGGCTGTGGGCCGCAATGACATCATGGGCTGCGGCTCCTTCTCCGTTGCTTCAGGGCATGCCGTAAATCATGACACGTTTATTTGTCAGAGCATTGAATTACTCCAGCATGAGCTGGCCAGGCTGCGTGGCAGCACAGCTCCCAGAAGCTGGGTCCTCTGTGGGTGAGGTGGGCGCAGACAGACAGACTGCCACGCTGACACCCAGCCTGCCTGCTGTGAGGGAAAAATTGGGCAAGGGCTGTCACAGCAGCACGTCCCGGCGTCACCCAGGCAGGCGGTGCATTGCTCAGGTGGTGCTCGCACGGCGTGGGTGCTGTGCTGAGCAACCAGCCAGAGGCTCTGAGCAACACTCTGCTCTCGCCAYGCTGTTGGGGAGGCTCTTGCTGTCTTCTGCAAGCCTGGGTGGGGTGCAAGCGTTTGCAACGCTGGCCGCAGGCCCTCTGCTCTGCTGCGGAGCAGTAACTGAAAGCAGTGGAGCCACCCTTCCTGCTAGCCCGCAGCTGGTGCATTTCCACCCACTTTTTGTGGTGAAATCTGGGGCACTTCAAACTGACTGCCTGCGAGATGAGCTCTGGGCTGAGCTATTAAATGTTGCTCTGAAACGCCAACTCCTGCGCCTTGCATAGGTGCTGCAGGCGTATCTGGAGCTGGGGGCTGCTCCAGCCTGACCTGGGGGTGGGATGCTGGCGGCAGGCTCTCCTCCACAGCTCAGCCCACGGCGATTTCAGGCTACCCTGGGCGCTTGTGGCTGCCTACTGGTTTTGATTAGTCTGTGGCTGCTCTTGTGAGGAGACAATGTATGTGTCTGTACTTCTGAGCCTATAGTAAAGGGCACTGTCGCGGTTGGTGGGCCTAAAACGAGCCGTAGGTGGCAACTGGTGAGCTATGTTATGTAAACAAGCTTTGAAAGTCTCCTCTGGAGCCCTGCAGCAGAAGGCACCGTGCACAGAGCTGCTGTGAGCAAACACCCATGATATGTRCATCTGAAGGTTATTCAAACACAAAAGAGGAAATACGGTTCCCCTCGGCTAGATACTAAAGTGTTCTATCTATGCTTCCTTTAATTGGTATAATTAACTGTTTTGCATTCCTCTTTCTCACAACAACCTTGCAGCGGTAGGTGCAGCAGTTTTAGTGGACTTCCCATAGGCAAATACTGGCAAGCCAGGTCTTGGAGCTAGTTTAGGTTTCAAGGCTAAAACACTGACGAGTACGTCTTGGAGGTGACCTTTATCTTTGTGCAGATCCTCCCTTTATTGTAAGGTGAGTGGTAGCAGCAGGTCCCTCTGGGCTCGGACCACAGGGGYGAAGAGCCCGAGCTGGGCAGAATGTGCAGGGTCCTGCATTTCTCTGATGCATTTCCCTGGCTGGGAACTGGCAGTATAACAAATATACCTTGTATCTGTCATGGTGTGAGACACAAATCTTGGATTAATCTGACTGCTTTTGATCCTCACTACAGAATGGGGAACACTGGCTTGCTAAACAAAGTTGGTGTCTAACTGTTGTCTTGATGGTGCAAGATATCAAGTGTTACTTCACCTTCATAGCTAGACAGTGAATTTCTGTAGGGTTTCCTTCTCTCTGCAAGACTCGGAGTAATTCTGCTTGTTGGTCTCCGAAATAATCCAAAGCCCAGGTACCTTTGAGCCTGCTGCAACACCTGGATGCTCCTGTAGAGCTGCTGTTTGCTGGTGTCACTGCTGGTCATGGTGGCTCTTTGAGCAGTTGTCGCTTGCTCAGATGTGGCTTGTTATCAAATTCCCCTGCGGGGGAAGAGTTGGTGTTTGAGCAGACTTAACATACTGGCTGTGGGAAGACTTAGGATGCTAATTGTGTTGTTTCAGCTTTGTTCTGGCTGTTGATTAGCAGTGTGGCTGCATGCAAATATCTGATAGCTTATGTARCTGCTTGAACAAGATCAATGGTCTAATTAAAAGTCAAATAGAAACAGCTTTAGTTGTTTCTGAGGATTATTTCTTTTGGTAACTCTTTCAGGCTTGTGGTAAGAATGCAGCTATGAAGAAATAGAAAAACTAGGCTGGTGACTGGTAGGAAAACTTGTGGTGACTCTTGAAAGGGCAGTGACTTCCAGTGCCACAGCCCAAGCTCAGCAGTACCGGACACTGCAGCTGTTAGATGTCAGGATGAAGACATGGAGGCTTTTAAACAGGGACCACGGGACCCTCTGTAGTGGTGCCATCTTAATGCTCTCTTAATGCTTTGTGGTTATGTAGCCCCATGGTACCTAGTGCTGGCTGAAGTGGGTTTGACACTCTTAACAGAGGTTGCAACATGTGTGCTGGACAACTGAACAGCCACATCAAATATGGGTGGCCAAAGGGASGAGGGTAAATTACCACAACCCAGTACAGCTGCTGTTAGAGAAGACCTCAGCTGGCAGAGGTTGACTGCATGTTGATAAACCAGCTCCTGTACTAATAGTACTTCCCTGACCTAACCTGAGTAATGAGCAAGAGCGAGAACTGCCAGCTCAGTCAAGTCGCCAAAGGCCAAGCGAGATGTCTACTTGAGGGGCCACAAAATCAGGCTACCGAGGAGTGCCTGCAGATCCCTGTGGCCCCGAGCTGCAGCGTGCCCCGGGGCTCCCCAGAGCTGTGCAGAAGCAGGCGCGGCTCACAGGTAGCCAGTTATATTTTTTTGCGTCCAAAAAAGTTAGAAAAGCCTGAGAGAGTCTTCCAGTGGTTCCGGTTCTCCCCCAAAATGTAGGAGTGAAGAAGCACTAATTGCATTCAGCTCACTGCCATTGTAAAGTGGGACGGGCTGAGCCCTGCCCTTGGTGCTGTCACACCGGATGATTAGTGGCTGCTAAGTGAGCATTACTGAGCATGCTAATGACTTGCAGACGTCTGCAGTTATAGAGATAGAAGCATGTGGGAATCCTGGACAAGGGTATTGCAAAGACCTTGTCCCAGACAATTAACCATATCGCTGCTGGGATCCTCACTTGAGTATGTCCCAATATACCACTTTCTGGGAGGAAACAGTTCGGAGCTACTCTGYGAGAGTCAGCTCAGGGAGATGGTTTGCTCTGCCATGAAAGCACCGGGAGCAGCAGACTCCAGTGAGGAGCTGCTAGTTCRGGCCCTAGAAACAGTGGAGATGTCTTGGGTTTCCTGGGTGGAAAGCTCTGCTTAACAACCCTGACTCAACCAGGGAAGCCCCCTGMAGTTAGTGGCATAAAACCCTATTTCAAGAAATCTACTTCAGATTTTGCTGCAGTTTTGTAGCCTAGCTCTGAATTCAGTGTTTAAAACTAAAGAAATACCTCTTCTGATATAGATAAATAACTGAAGAAAACTATGTACCTTTAACAGGTTTTTAATTGCAAGGAGGAAAAATGAACTGCTTCACATGAAGTGCTGCAACTATTGGTTGAAAACACTGCCTAAGGCAGAGGAAGCTTAAATATTTTAATTAACCAGCTTTATTACTTAAACATAGGCTTTAACAAGCTGTAGAATATTTCATACTCTTACCTGTAAGAAAAGGAGCTCAGGCTTCTGAAGCAGTACCTGGACAGCAAGAGTATTCAAGCTCAAATGMAGAAGCTGAAAGGAGCAGCCCAGTCCTCGTCTAAGAGTAGGACAAACACCTGTGGGGCTTTTGTTCTGTCTGGATGGAGGTAATAGCATGTTACTAAACATTTTTCATGGTGAAATGGAGGAATCGATAACAAGCGAGGTGGCCTAATGCTGTACCTAACCTGGTAGGTAACTGGACGGGGCATGGGAGATCACACAGAGCAGAGTAGCTTGCAGTGTTGCTGCAACTATTCCAGCTCTAGCAAAATTGCCCCTAGAGCCAGTTCTTTATTTTTTTTTGTGTTGTGTTAAAAATGTGAAATACAATAGGCTTGCAGATGTGAACAATGTGAGACTGCAGATTAAAAATGAGATCTTGCAGCTGGTGAAGATTTGGGTAATTGCCTGCACCCTGCTCAGTCAGCATGTGTGTGGTGGAGTGCTGTCCCTGAAGACTAGGGAGAGAGCTGCGAGCTTGTGAAGTTTGGAAAGACTTGTGTGCAGCCTTTAGTTGGAAGATTTGAAGTCCAGCCTCCGGAGAGGAAAGGTGGTATCCCTCTGAGTGCTGGCTAGCTCAGAAACGCTGTTAGCAGCCAGAGCCTGTTATGGCCGAACAGCTCCTGACAAAGTTGGATTAGGCTGATGGTGTTAAATGAGCAGAGCTGTTCCTGCCTCTTGCTAGGGCCAGCCTGTGGGGGAAGGAGCAGGAGGACGGCTCCTGAGCAGAGCCCGTGCATGGCACAGGACCCATGGTGTGGGAGAGCCRCTCCGGGGGCCGGGGCTGGCCAGCCGGTGGCAGCTGGTGTGAGCTGGGGTCCTGCGGGCTGCTTGGAGTGATGCAAAACTCGCACATCCGAAGCGAAGCTTTGCTGTGCAGTGAGCGAGTTTGGGTGGGAGGAGCGGGTATGTGGTCTGCACAAGCGCACGTCACACAGCTGTGGCTAATATGTGCTCAAGCTGTACCATTAATCCCATATGGTCCTCTTTAAGGTGCTCAGAGACCACCCGTGCAGGCTGTGCCTCTGCAGATTCACCGCTGTGCTGCTGCTCATGAAGGCTCCTCTCAAAAGAGGTCTGTCTGATAGTGGCTGCCACCGTCGGATGAATTACCTGGGCCTCAAGCCAAGCATCTATTCCTCATGTTAGCGGCTTGTAGCTGAAACCATATAAACACAACGCTATCCTGTGTGGGATGTTAAACACACAGGGCTTAAATTTTGACCATGCAGGGGCGAGCCTTGTGCTATGTGCAGATGGAAGTGTGTATACTGCTGGATTGCACAAGTATACAAAAATATGTTCAAACGACTTCACTGCTTTATCCAGAAAGAGGATAAAGCTTCTTCCTTCAAGAAGCAGCTGCACAACAGTGTATGTTTTTTATTTAAGGATTGACATTCCAGGARGAAGGTGGCCTTCTTCCTTCTTGGACAGGGATGGTCATGGTTTCCAGTGGAGGGGAGGATAGGTGTCTGTATGTGAAAGCTCATGAAGAATTAACATCTAGCTGGCTTACACACAAAAGCATCAAGGTATCTTCATAGTGGTCATGGAAAAGCAACAGTGCCTGCCAGGACTGCAGGGATGCACAGTGGATGCACGCCTTTGTAGCGACTGTGCAACTGCCCTGAGCATCCTCACTTGGTGCGCGGCTGCAGAAAGCAGCCTGGCTTGTGGAGATGTGTCATCCCCCTCCTGATGGGCACTCGCATGGCAATGCTGTGGCAGTGGCCGGAGCTCGGAGGCAGGACAGCAGCTGATTTCAGACATTTAGCACCATCACGGCAGTGCTGAATGGCAGTGGCCTGGTGAGGCATGTTCTGGTGGCAGTGCRCTGCTGTAGGGCTGCTTTCAGTGCTCTGTGTTTATGTTAAGAGTGTGTACTTATGTCTGAATGTCAAAATGAACTGTTGAAATGGCTCAGATGTTGGAGGGAGATTTCCAAAGCGGCTGTTCCTATCTGCAGTGGGGGTACAATTGCATGTTAGAGATTAATTACCTTTCCTATTGCTTCTCAGGGAAATGGTAGGACAGAGATAGCTGACCTGCTGATAAATTCTGGAATAACTTTGTCACTAAGCTACAGAGGGCTATAGAGCATCTGTAACAGGGTATCAGTGCTTAAATGCTTCAAAACAAACCTGCATGGAGCAGTGCTGTTAGGTTCTCAGAATCGGAGACTATCAAAACTGAGAAAAGCCACAAATCTTTTGCRTAGTGAAAGTAACTGGCAGGGTATTTTCTGATGTGTCACCAACCCTGGACCACAGAGTATGCTCCAATCCTGAGCTCTTTGGTGCTGCAGCGTGGAGTGCAGATGGGTTGAGCCATGCGGGGCTGCATGAATGGGGATTTCCTTCGAACAGCCCTGTGCACAGTGAATCACAGTCAGTACAGTGATTCTGGTTTCAGATGGAAAAATTGAATCTTGGTGTATGTTGTGGCCAAGGATTTCCCCAAACAGTAATCACTTCTGATAACTTCTCATGTGTTGGTTTTGGCTTCAGAAACTCCATCCATTGCAGCTTTTGTGCCTGGTGTCTGCTGCACAGAAGATGTTAGACAGCCSTCTCTGAATGGGCTCATTTATCTCAGAGAGATTTTACATGATGTTTCTTATAACTATCTTGACCTACCCCCAGTGTGAGTAAACACGCTTTTCAGTAATGCAGAGGTCACTCTGGCGTCTGGAAACCTCTGGATTRCTTGTTGCTCTTTGGCCTCGCCGAGGCTGCTTTTTTTTTTTTTTTTTTGCTGCCACATCTCTTGTATCTTTTCCATCTCCAGTGTACACTGATGCCTGAGGGTGGACCTTCCTGTTGGTCCCCTGCACTAAAGCTTGGTAACCTTCCTTCAGTAATGTAAGATAAAACACAGTGCTAATGACTTGTCACCTAATGCCTCTGCCAGCCCCTGGGAGGTCTTTGCAAGAACTAGCCAGGTTTTTAACCTTGATGCAACCTGAATTGACCTGYTGGGATCTAGGATTACCTTAATCCTGCAGAGATGCTTACAGCACTCTCACGCTTCAGAGACAATTCTTAGTTTTGTTGTGTTACACTTGCAGAAATCTGACTCTACAGCTGTTTTTATCAGGTCAGCCTTGCTGATCAAGGCTTGGCTTTCTAGTTGTGTAAGCACATGATGTGTTGTGAGGAGACGCTTTTTTGTTTACATGCGTGCATGAAGTAACAACCTTGAGTTTCATACTTGTAGACAAGCATTTTGTGCTAAGCTTAGACGATTTTGCATTTGACTAAAATTTTAGTCTGTCTTAAAGAGAAAATTGTTTCCTATGAATGGGGTAGTGGTGTTGCTGAATAGGGCGTAGCTGCCTGCTCTGATGGGAAGGCGAAGCCTTGCTGTGCTGTGGCAATAAATGTACTGACCCCTGGGGAGCAGAGACCTGGCATGGGATCATTCCCCTTTCACTCCCATCCCGTGCCCAGAGGAGGGAGGTGTAGTTTGTGTCGTGTCACTTGGTTTCAAAAGCTGAGCCAAGCATTTCTCAGCAGAGCGTGGCAAAGGCAGGACGACTCCTTTCTTTCCCCCTCCCTCCATCATTTATCAGAAATCCACTTTCCGGCATGCTTGCTCCCCACTGCAGGGACTTTCCTTCACCGGTCATTCCCGAATGATTAATCAGCACTCGGGCAGCTTGCGTTGCCCTGTCCCCACGGTTTCCTGGTGCTTCCCACCTCTGGCGTTTGACTCCAGGGCTGCGGGGGCGAGCGGYGGTGTGGGTGCAATCCTGCAGCCCTTCCCACGGCCCCATCCCACACTGCCCGGCCCTTTCCGGGGGCTTTCCCAAGCCGCCCGTTGCCTGCAGGGTCGATGCAGCCGGCCTTCAGGGTGCTGCCAGCCATGCTGTCCTGGAGGATGGGGGGGCTGCGGTRTCACCCCGAACCGGTGGGGAGCAGGAACGTCCCGAGCGGGCTCGGGCTCCCTTTGYGCGGTGAGGCACGAAGGCCTTGCAGGCCCGTTCCTGCCCGGCCGCCCAACTTCCACTCATTTCTCCCCCGAAACACAGAGCTTTGCAGTCRAGGGCGCTGAACTCCAACCGCTGCGTTCGGCAGCGCAGGGCACTTCCGCCGTCCCCGGCGGAGGCACGGTGCGCCGGCCGCTCCCGGGGCCGGCACCGGAGGGGCGGCGGGATGAGCTCAGCAGCGGGGAATGCGCTTTGCTGGGCGCGAGGGGGGCCGCGCTCACAGGGCCCATTGTCGGGGCGGTTTTGGCAATGATGTCATGGACGGCGGCGGCGTGCCGCGGCAGGCCCCGCGCGCTCAGGAGGGCGGCCAGAGCCCGCTTCTCCGTCGGCGACACGCGGACGTGGGCAGCCGCAGGTGGGGCGCGGGGGGTTTACGAGAGCGGGGAGCGTTGCGGTGCCTCCTGCCCCACGGCCGCCGGGCGCTTGGCCGCGCCGGTTAACGAGCCGAGCTGGGGTTTCGGGGTCAGAGTGGCGCGCTGGCGGGCTGCCCCGCGGAGCTGGAGAGGGGCTCGCTCGCTGTGAACAAAGCAGCACTCATGGAAACTTGCTGCTGTACAAAGGCTGAACATTCAGACTCCTTCCCCCCCCCCCGGCCCCGAAAAGGATCTCGAATAATTAGCACAGCGTTCCTGTGTGCAGCTCTGCTGGGTATCTGCACCGCGGTCCTGCAGCTGCGAGCGGGGACCTGCTTGGCAGCGAGCAACTGAGTCTGAAATAGCCGGCGTGAATGGCAGCTTTTATTCTTCTTGTGTTGTATCCTTGGTCGCTGCTAGTCCCGTCGCAGCAGCGTGCAGGCAGTGTGGAGCCCTCCTTGCGCTGGTGGTGGAGATGCTCCCCAGGAGCACTGGCTGCAAGAGTCGCATGTGCTCTAACACCTCCTGCTTTTCTTGAATGTCAGATCCACACATTTACCTTCTCATATCCATAACTTGGCATATGGCTCTTAAGGCAACAGAAACCCTAGGTGTATTCAGACTGAAAGTATTAAGGAATTTGATCCTAAGCCACCCGCAGTTTGACTTTTTTCCCCACCCACCCGAGCAATTCCTAATTTTGAAATTCTTGACTTCTCCTTCCAACCCCCTTGGGTTTCCACTTTCTCTTGGACAAGCTGAGTTGGTTGCTGTTGTTGTTATACTGCTGGCTTAAACTTGCTTCATGTTATGGCTTTCTCTTCTGGATGGGAGACTTAAGTGGACTCCAGGTGCCCATTAAGAAGTTGGGCAGAGCTATTTTAATCTGTGTTTCACTCCTGTGAGCTCCACTAGTTTGATTCTTTTTATTCTTTTCTGTATTTAAAGTCTGTATTATTTTTCTTTTTTTTTTTTTTCTTGCCAAGCCTATGCTGAAAGGGCTGGACTTGACCTTATGTTTACAGTTGCCTGTTCTACCTCATGAGATGTCCTTTCCAGAGGCCCAACATGCACCAGTAGACAGGACAGGGCGATGGGTGCAATAGTGGCCTGAAGTTCTCTGACTGATCTGGATGGTTTCAAGTCCAGTTAAAGCAAAAACTATTGAAAACCTCTGAATTGTAGTGTTTAATATCAAATCCTAAGACGAGTCTCACAAATGAATTTTAATTTTTTTTTAGTAACCAGACACCCTGTTAAGCATAGAGGAAAATGGTTTCCATTCCCTTGTGCAAAAAAAAACCCAACATTTTTTTCCGTCCTCCCGTCTGTGTCCAGATCAGCACTCTGTTCTTACAACCCTCCAGTGAAATGGCATTCCTCCTCTGAAAAACTCGCCTTGTAAAAAGCTTAGTGGATCTGCTGTGTACATGGTGTATCACTTACACGTCTTGAAGATACAAATTCCTCAGGTAACGAACACCCTGAGGTGTTAGTGAAGCTGACCACTGTCTGCGTCTTGGCACGGTGCAGGAGCTGAGCTGGAAGCGGATGAGCTGAAAGCCCACTGGTGCTCAGGTAAGCTGGATGCCGAGGAACAGCTCTCCTTCGGGTCACAGCACTGACTGCAAACACGGATGAGCAGCGGAGATGCAGTGGGGCTGGAGCGCAGTGCTCTTAGAGGCCAGCAGGTCACAGCTAGGAATCCACGAAACTGGCTGGAGTTCAGCTGCCCCGGTGCCAACTCTGCAATAAGCACAGCCTGTGCTTTGGTGGGGTAAGCCCGCTGCAGGCGGCCAGACGACAAGCTATGCACCGAGCCCCGAGAAGCTGCGAGGTGGACCTGGGCTTAGGGGTCACTGGAGGAAATGGTTGCAGTATGTTCTCAAAGCACAGAGGAACCCATGTAATTGATTTAAAGACATGTTATCCCTACAAAGGATGTCACTAATGTCTTTAGCAGGCGCGGTAAGCCTGTGAACACATACTGTATGCCTCAGCAAAGAATTTCCGTAGGCAGCTTGCTCAGCTCTCTCATCTGCGTACTTCTGTTTGGCATGCACACGGTGCGGAGCAGGACTTTGGAAGAGCTCGGTTCAATGTGGAGTTTTTCACTGTCGCGGAAGATTAAACCCTAATGAACGCTTAATTTTTCAGTCCCCCAATTGCTATAGCTGTTTAACAGTAGGTGAGAATAATTAGAAGTGGGGAAGTGCTCAGAAGCTTCAAGACATCAGGATTTAAAATTCCTACAGTCTCTACATAAATGATCCATAACTGAGATGAACTTCGTGTGCTATACAAAGTTCCTTCTGTGTCTGGAAATAGGGAGTAAGGGCTGTTGTTGAGACTGCTCCTTTGTYTTGTATTAAGGACCATGCATTTTGGGTTCTTCTTCCATATAATGCATAAAACAAAATTGTAAATGGGGAAGACATCAAGATTGGAGATGGTGACCATGTTTTAGAGAAGCTGGATGCAAAGGTCAGTGCTGGTTGCAGCAGAACTTTCACATGTGAAGATCAGCAGCAAAACTTCTGAGATGACTTTGCTCAGACTGTGAATAAGCCGTGTTGACTGTAGCCTCAGGCAAGAAACTGCTTCAAAAACAAAAATTCCCTACTCAAAATTTGCTTTTTCAGTCCTTCATTTGTTTCACAAAACTTCGCACAGTCTGTGTTACTAGCTCGATTCAGTAAGGAAGCTGTCTGCTGCGGTAGCTTATCTTGTTTCCACTAATTGTCCAACAGAAAATGACTTGCAGCTCTGCTGTAGGGCAGAGTTCAAGGAGTGTTGCCACAGTTCGGGTAGTACTTGTGCTTAATCTGAATGCAAAGCAGACTTGCACATGAGCAAAAGATACTATTCACAAGCTTGTTTGTAACACTGGGGTTTTTCTGAATTGTATAATAATTTAGTTTAAGAGACCTAATGAAGGTCATGTAGTTCAAGCCATGTACTCGGAGCAGGCCCAACTTGATCACGTTGCTCAAGGCTGTGTCCAGTTTAATTTGAGTATCTCGGAGAATGGAGACCTTATGGATGATCTGGGCTTCTGTTCCAGTATGCAACAGCCCTCATGGAGAAGACTTTTTTCCCTTTTTCCCAAAAATCTGCTTGGAATTTTCCGCATTGCATCTTGGAAATTCTTTTGAGCAGAGGAGTGAGGGGACTCCCAGTCTGCAAGATCTTCTTTTGAAAAAAATTTTTTTTTCCCCTCTGGAAACAGTGCTTCTTCCAGTATAGAGCTGACTGAAATAGAGGGTATACACTGGGCTGGGAAAAAGCCCAAGAAGGACAAGTGAAGCTGTTCTGAAAGATGCATGAAGTGACAGGAATTTCTCGTGCAGCACTAACTCTTGAAATTAAGTAGTGATGGATTGTAAGTCTAATAAATATTCTTACAGCTCTGAAGATGCCTAAAAGTAAATTGTAACGTGTCCTAGGTGCTTAGGTTAAAGGCAAAAGATGCTGAATTTACTTAGTCATGGATATTGTGACTTAAAGGCCCTAAGACAGCTCTATTTAAAGAGCCAACACCAACTGAGAGATCTTACCATCCTGCTGGCTATGGCACAACACTCCAGGTAGAGTTTAGGGATCTCTACTGGAGTAGGTGAATTTGCAAGCTTCAAATCAATGCCAGGTTTCAGTTCTGGCACTTGCTCCCGGGGCAGTTGCAAGCACAAATAGAGAGCACCAAGCTCTGCAGCATTGGCAGTTTTCCACTTGGTAGGTTGGGTTGGGAAGTTTTTTGTGGCCCAAGCTGTAAAAATGGCACACGTTGGTCTCGAGACGGTCACATTGCTGGCTCAGACTAGTCACGCTGCAGGCTGAAGGCTAGGCATTTTAACATCTTTCTTTGTGCTTTAAGGAGTGTGATATTAACAGTCCAAGTATAACATATCGTATTAATATTTAGTATAAAGCAACAATTATAAATCAGCTTGAGCAGTTAAAACTTGGTTCCTTTTCAAGACTGAGACTAGTGGTGTGTACTGCCGGCCTATGGAATTGCCATAATCCATTTTTTGGGCTGTTTGCCACTTAGTTAATAGGATAATAAAAGGGTAAGAATTACAATCTAGACTCAGAGGTGTGATGGGGGAAGCAAAGGAGCTCTGGTTCAGTCTGTTTTCCTCTTCACCCTACCAGGCAGCCACTTAAATCCTAATAGCTGACTAAGAAGCAGGATACTCCTACATAAAGCTTAATGTTGTAGGCTATATATAGGCTCACAGAAGAGTGAGTGCTCGCTTGTTCMATGCTGGTGTTGATTCTGCAGAACAGCTTAAGTCTCGTTGGCAGGTTTTCCCCAGCGTCAGTGTGCGGGTTCTGTCGAGCTGCATCCCGATGCCAGGACCCCTCGCTGCAGGCTGCTTCTGCCTGCGTGCAGCTGAGGGAGGGCTGCGTCTTGCTTCACAGCTGTAGCTATTTGGTTGACACTGGATTGCCATCGGGTAGGAAAACAAGTTAGAGCTGGGGTAATGGAAGTTAAAATGCACATTGAACAGTGTAGGTGGGAATGAAGATTCCTGTTAAAGCCAAACTTGAGTGTTTCTCCTTCTTGCTGGTTCTGGACTGTGTGTCTACCCATGATAACTTGCAGACTGTCTAAAAGTGGTCATCTAACAGCGTTCACAAATTTGGAGGCTGCAGCTGAGTATCAGTAGGACTTGSATGGAACAGCTCAAAAACTGTGAGTTCTAATGGAAAAGAAAAAAAAAAACCACCACCCCAAAAACCCCTAAAACCCTCATCCTTTGGCTGTTCTAGATGGCACCTCTAGAGCTGGTTGCCTGTGTTTCCAGCTGAGCTGAAGTCCTCCTAAGTACTGGTCTGGGGCAGGCGAAAGGTCCTGTGGCATTCCAGCCATGGATTCCTGCTTTATGCCTGGGCTTACCATAAAAATGTGTCCTTTGAAAGTACAAGTCAAATGGCCATCAGCAGGTATCCTGCTCTGCTGCCTGTGCGGTGGTGTGACTCAGCTCTGCAGGAACTTTGATCTCCAAAGCAYGCATCTCCTACCGGGTACAGTCAAACAGTGAGCCAGCGCGCTCTGGCATGCATGTTAAGTGCATCTTGCAGGTGTTAACATAGACATTGTAAGGTGAATAAAGCAAGTTAAGCAGATGACTGTGCTTTCTCCAAAAAAGGTTACATTAAAGCTGTCTACAATGGTGCTGTAAAGAATTTGTTCAGCCCTGCTAAATTATCTTGGCGGATGAGATACAACAGCTCGCTTCCTCCAAGCCACGGGAAGGCAGGGGTCAGCGGCTGTCGCCTGCGTGGAGAGGGCTCCTTCAGTCTGCGGAAACACGCCTGGAGTAAACACACACTCTCCATTTCAGCTGAAAGCAGACAATTTGTTCCCATCTACCTAACTCATTGAAGCTGAAAGCCAAACACTGCTGATGGTGGAATTGCATCCTTGAGGGGCCGCGCTGTTGCACTGTGGTTCTGAAGCACTGACCACAAGTGTGTATCTCAAAGCTGTAAATTTACTATGAGCTCCAGAGGAGCMATTGAGAAACAGGGCTTGAAAGGCTCTGTAAAGCTGCGAAGTATAGATCATGTGAGTAATAAGTACGCCTAAAGGTAATTTGCATAGTAGGAAAGCTCCATTGCAAGATCTGCTGTTCATGTAATCCATTTTCCAGCCTGGGATGGCCAGAAAAAGTGTCTTGAAGCAGACCAGGGGATGAGGGTAATCCAGTGGAAAGCTAGCCGAGCTGGGGTACATGGCAGCGCCTGCAGTAATGATTGTTGATGCTTAAGTGTCATTGGAAACACATATTTTTTCACTGTTCCAAAACCTTGGCAATATTACACTGACAGTGTGCACTCAGAGCTGGTGGCGGATGCCTGCAAATTTGGTTGTACTAAGAGGGTTTCAGTGTTCTCTGGGCCAGCTCTGTGCTCCTTATGCAGGACCTGGTGACGGATGCTTATCTTCCTGGGCGCCGCTTGCATCTTCATGCCCGAGAGACCTGCAGGAGAATGCACTGAATGTTTTTAGTCAGTTAATTAAAAAGGCAGCTCTAAAGCGGAGGCTTTTCTGGAGGTGCTGAATGCTCGGGTGGAGCCGAGCTTTACACCAGTGCTTGGAAGCTAAGCCTGCTTTGGTCTGGACTCTGGTCTCTTCTTGAACCTGGAGGCTCCTTTTATATTGTGATAGAGATCGTGAGCTCAGGCTGGCCAGGGGCTGAGCTGCTGGTGGGATCCCCTATAGCTGGGAGGGGGGTGCCTGTGAGAAGGGTGTGCAGGTGGCTCTGCTGGGTCTGATAAGGTCTCCTGTCCTACCCAGGAGTTGTTCTCCCTCCCTCCTCCCCACCCCAAATGAAAGCAGACAAGCCCTCCTACAAGCAGGCTTGGAAAAAATTACATCATGAGATCCCAATGCCTCTCAGGAAGCCGGGAGGATGTAAGAGCTTGCTAACTTTGTTAGCAAAGTGCAGTCGTGGGGATGGCACCAGCCCTGGGGAGAAAGAGCTGTCCCGTTCCTGTGGTGACCTTTTCCTGCCATCGGGGCAGCGGCCCTGTGCCCGGCCTCTCTGGACGAGGCTGATGAGACAGGACATTCTTGCTCTTGATGTGAAGCTGTCTTGTGCACGGGCTCTTTTTCCCCAGGTCAAGGATCACTGCCCAGCCRTGCCCTCAGAGATGGTGATGGGATGCTGGAGGAAGCTCTGGGCATGCGGCCGGTTGCTGCAGTAACCGCAGCGCATCAGCATATGGACATTATTTCTGTGCTGTAAATGTGAAACGGGCCATTCTTTATCTCCAGTAATGTGTACGTAGCAGTGTGCTCGAGATGACTTTGTCCAGCTGGCTTTCCTCCCTGGGAATGCTGGATGGCTTTCTGAAACAAGTTTACTTGTAGCATACTGAATCATCGCTGTGTCCACTCTAGTAAAAACGCCAATGTCAGTAAAAAYCTGAAACTGAAGCTCGGAGGTGTTTCTGGCGCAGGGATGCGATGGCCGGCAGTATGCTCCAGCGCTGCGGTGTGAGTGGGTGGTCCTGCTGTGGGGGCATGGGTCGGAGGTGCTGCAGGCACGGGGAGTGAGTAGGCAGTGGGGGCTTGCACCGACGGTCTGTTTTTTTGCATGTTGCAGCCCTTAATTCCAGCTTGTGGAGCTCAGGCACYGTGGTGAGCCTGCCAGCAGGGCTTTGGGTCTCTCTGTTATGTAAAATGCAGCTCTTCCTTCTGCTCTGGTACRATTTCTTTCAAGAAAGCTTTCCCTAATAGGTTGTAAGGGAGCATCTTCCCTCCACGACCAGTTTGCAGCGCAGCTGGAAAGAGGGGGGAAATGGGTAACAGCAGGGACTGTTTAGTTGTCGCTAGGAGACACACTATTTATGTGATGCAGAATTTTACCTTGGAACCTGTAATTAAAACCCAGCAGGGCTTAATCACCTCATAGCTATCTATTGTATATCTCAGACTGGATGTGAAATCAGCAGTGAGCAGTCAAGTGGCAGACACTTATCATAATCCTGTAAGATTAGTCAAAACTGATGTTTAAAAAAATCCAATACAAATAAAATCTGRGTAGAAACCAGACGTTGACTATCCAGAAAAGCCAAACGCCATTCAAGGTCTAAAGTTACAGTATTATCTGTTCAGGACATACCACCCTATTGTGAAACCATGTAAATATTAACCACTTTGCCTGAGCATTAGGTTAAAGGGAACACCCTGGTGCCTACTGTTCTTGGTCACTATTCTGTATAATCACTTGTTTTGAAAGTCAGGAGATCTTTTTGTATTGATAAGACGGTATTGGGTTCCTGCTGTGGTCTCTGTAGGTGACAAGGAGCAAGTAAGGCATGCCCAGTGGATGTTGGGCATGGCGAGGCTTGGCTTGGAGGACTCTACCTGTAAACACTCTGAATTTGAACTAGGGAAGGCCATCGAAGTACTGAACGTATTTCCTTTGCTAGCTAGGACTTGTTAAGATCCGTGTACAATTATTTCTGTGGCATGGAAGTGAGTTTATACTGCTGCAGTTGTCTTTACTCCAGCATCTGCTCTGGGAGCTGGAGAGCAGACAAAARCTTCCAGGTCACTTGTAACTTTTGTTGACTAAAAAGAGGTTTCTTTAGTAGTTTTCATTGTAATGAGGAAAGAACAGAAAAATGCTCTGCTCTAACATGTTGCTGTGAGTGAAAGGATTGGTCAGGCTGAGGGCATCCCGTAACATTGCAGAACAACCCTGGTTTGGTTAAGCTTGGACAAACTGGAGCTGTTACAAGTATAATGCAACCTGAGTAGCAACTACAAGCTCAGAGGGAGTGCATCTGAACTGTGACTCTCTAAAACCAAAGTAAATTGCAAAAGTATTCACAAAACTGTAGAGATCACTTCATAAGGCCAAACTGATGCAGAAAAATACCCTGCCCCTTCAGACAGCTGCCTACGACAATTTGATCTTGATGTCCAGCAGCCTTAAACTCAGCTGCATGGTGTGTCTTAAAGTAGAGCTGCAGCAAGGCTGCTGTGGTGATGAACTTTTCCTAGGCTAGAGTGTGACATGGTTTTGCCAGAGCCGGCTTTTCCTTTTATTCTAACTCTCAATTTGTAGTGTGAAGAGATGACTTTTTGGGCAGGCAGGAGTGTGATGGTGCAAAGGATGCCCGATGGACCTCCAGTCCCTGCTTTGCTGTTGGTACCCAGGTCATGATGTATCCAGACTTTGTTCTAATTCCAAACTCTGGCTTTGCTGGACTTCATCATATAGCACTTTTTTTTTGGTACCGTTTTTAATGCAAACTGTGCAAACTGTTGATGTGTGTGRGGAGGCACATTTGTGTATATAAATGCAGTTTCCTAAATGGTGCTTTAGGTATGCCCTGCAGTATTTTGCCCCTGTTGGGATGCTGTTCTTGTGAATTCCATCACATGCTGTTTGGCCTCTTTCATAAGATACAAATGCCATTACAAATACCAGGTGGCATCATCCAAATGCAAAATACCAGAGATCTTAAACTGCCGATCCTCCTAAGCTTAACGTTGTGAAGCTTCAAGGGTGAGTCACATCACCCTTGGAGAGCACTGAGCTCTGAAGACAGCTGGAGAACACTGAGTCCTTGGACTCCTCTCTTTCCTCCTGTGTAATGCAGGCCACGAAGAATGATGTCTCTGCCTGAGCAAGTGCCTGCAGTGACCTGGGTCAATTCTCTTGTCCTTGATTGCCTGGGCATGAGTGCAGGCACAGTATTTTAAAAACATGCTTCTTTCCTTTAGGGTGGGAAATAATCAGATGTATGTCATTTGTCTTCCAGATAGTAAAGCCATAGTTGATGGAAACTTGAAGTTGATACTTGGCCTGATATGGACCCTTATCCTCCACTACTCCATTTCCATGCCAGTGTGGGAGGATGAAGGTGATGATGATGCAAAGAAGCAGACCCCTAAGCAGAGGCTGCTGGGCTGGATCCAGAACAAAATTCCTTACTTGCCAATCACGAACTTCAATCAAAACTGGCAGGATGGCAAAGCACTGGGGGCTCTTGTTGACAGCTGTGCTCCAGGTAAGTCCTTTGCTCTGATGGTCAGTGTTTCCTCGCTCACTCTCCTGGTGGCTTCTCTGCTGTTCCTATGGGAGGAGGTTTTCACTGCTGAGCTGGAGACGGGAATGAGGCTTTCAAGAAAACCCAAGTCCAAAGAGGCCAACTGTGGGAAGCAGCAAGTTGTAAACGACTTGGCCAAGAGAAATACTGACCTAAAGCAGAATGTGTGATTGCATTRTTGGAGGCGCCACGTCTAAGCCTTGTATTGGGTGCAAGGGGCAAAGGCGCAAATGCTGGCTTCTAAATGCAGGAAAGACTTGTTCCCACAGCAAGTGCCAACAACCTTTCAACTTCAGGGCGCAGCAGGAGGCTTCATGTGTTCTCCTGAAATAGGATTGCAGAGGGAGCACAGAGCAGCCAGAAGCTGCATGCTACCTGAAACTTCAGTGTTTAGCAAGCTAAGGCTGTGCTACTTAAGGCGAGTAATGTGATGAAGTGTGAAAAAGGCATGGTTTCCTCACCTTCTTGTAAAACAGCCTTGCTAGTGCGATTGCTGGTGTTCATCTAATGCAGTCTGGGGTGCTATGGCAAGCAGTTGAAACTTTATTTTCCAAATTTGCTGCAGGAGAGCCAATGGAACATAAAGGATAGCTAGATGTATTTGTGATGAATTTAGAGTGGTCTCTTGCACAGCTTAAATTTAAAGCAGTGCAGTTGTATAGCGCTTCAGTCAGCCACACATCTTTTTGACAGGCTAGGTGGGTGGGAATCTCTCTGAACTGGCTTTAATGTCTGTGCCATAAGGGCCCCTGGAGACGATGGTTGATGTCTCAGAAGTGTTTCAGTAAGCAGCACATCCTCATCTTGTTTTGGTTACTTTTGCGAAGCTCTGAATGTCTTTCTGTATAGCAGCATAATACAAGTGGCTGCGGAGTTTGTACTTGGTTTCTTCAGCTAGGGAAGCTCCTTTGCAGATAATACCTAACAACTGAAATGTACTTGCAGGCCTGTGCCCTGACTGGGAGGCCTGGGACCCGAAGAAACCCGTTGACAACGCTCGGGAAGCCATGCAGCAGGCGGACGACTGGCTGGGTGTGCCACAGGTAAGGCTGTGCAGGCTGCCTGCGGGAAGCACAGCGGTTAGCTTTGTACTTGGAACTAGCTTGAATTTAGATTGAGGAAAGCAGGTGAAGCTGCTTGGACACTTCCAAAAGTTACAGTTTCCTTGTGTGAAATTGCCTGAGAAAGGGCAAATTGTAATAGTGTGATTCATTACATTTCAGAGCTCTGGTTGTAAAATTTTTTTTCTGTAGGTGTCTCCGCTGAAGACAGCTAGTGTTGCAGCATGTAGGGTAGGGGGAAAAGTGCATGCGTAGTGGTCCCTGCTGTGTTAGTCCATGGAGTGAGTTTGTTTTGCTGCATTGAATTCCACAGAAGAAAAACTCACTGGCTTAGGAAATCACCTGGAAAGATGGCTTTCAAACAGAGAACAATGTATTTGCAAACCGGATTGGTTTTGTGGTGATAAAGTTGGACAGAATTGCTGAGGTCTCTGAAGCTGTTGGAGCAGCTTGTATTGTGGGAGCAGGAGAAGAGATTGGTCAGAAGCTTCACTTTGCAAGCACTGCAGTTCAAGGCTGTAGCACACAGGATAATTAATTACTAATTCTTTCAGTTTCAGTTATCCTCGTGTTGCTTTTCCAGGGGAACATAGCTACTGTTGCCTTGTTTTGCTAYAGTTCAGTTTGTCACAGTCTCCTGAGAACCCCTAATAATCAAGGCACAAAAAGCCCCCAAACCACATTGGGTCCATAATGAGCTGCTGGATTTTCTTGCCATGAGATAATAAATGATGTTGTGTGTATCAAAAAGAAAATAAATGTAAGAAATCGCATTAGCATGCAGGAGTTTTGAAATGTAAGACTCTGTGTCATGGCTCTGTTTCTGTGTTGACATGCGGTAACCAAGCACTGGTACAATATACTTAATTGTGCTGTCTTTCAGGTTATTACTCCTGAAGAAATTATCCACCCTGATGTGGATGAGCACTCTGTAATGACTTACCTGTCCCAGTTCCCCAAAGCCAAACTGAAACCTGGAGCTCCTTTAAAACCCAAACTGAATCCAAAGAAAGCAAGGGCTTATGGCAGAGGTAAGGACTTGGTGAGCTTAAGCTGCACGGAGCATTTAACTCTTCAGAAAGCTGGGTGGGGTTTTTTGCTTATGTTGAACTCCAGACCTACTGTAATTGACTTCAAAGTTTCACTTGTATACTCTTGGTGTGGTGCCTAGTTTCAGAAATACATGGATATAGTCCAAAAGACACTCCTAGTTCTAACATGTAAATTCCCCAAAGTCTCTGAACCTGTTCTGCAAGCTGCTAGCCTTGCAGTCCACAGCTGGAAGAAGTAGCATGATACTGGGCTAAAATGACCTTGGTGTGAAATTTAAGCTAGCAGTATTGCTGCTGACAGTCGTTGATCTAGCAGTGAATGCTTCATGTGATAAAGCACTCCTTTAAAGAGGAGAAACCTCTTTACACCTGTGTGTGTCTCTGAGGAGGCTCTTTGAGGCAGTCTCCACTTTCCTAGGCTTGATGGCAGATGTCTATTAGGGTAGGCTAGTTGTAAATAAGTTACTTGAATTGATCGGTAGGTGTGAATACTTTGTTTGCACATGTCCAAAGGTGGATTGGTAACCCTTCAAGCATTAAACAGTGCCGAGCCTTTGTTGTAAAGACTGTATTTGCTGGTTGGAAGGACTTGTCCATAAATGTTTATTCTACTGTAGATCTACATTGGCTTCCTTATTTTTAACTTATCTTTTAAATGGATAATTTCCTGTAACTTATGATGTGGTTCTACTCAAGATTGGAATATAATCACAACTAAATGAATAACAGATTTTTACCTTTAATGTGCTTGGTATGTAGCAAGACATCACTTAAGCATTACACTTTGTTCTCCATTCCATCTTTTTTTTTTTTTTTTTTTTTAGATCTGGGGGCTGCTGTTGGTCCTTCAAGATTTTTAGAATTAGTGGGTTTCAGAATTGGGTGTACAAGAGTGAAATGGAAAGAAACAAAACTTTCCTTATTTTTTTTTTTCCTGTTTTTCTTGGTTTTTTTTTTTAATATGATTTTTCCATTTAAACTTAACTAGTGGAGTGAATGGACTTGAACACTATCTGTGCACTGAAAAGCAGTCACTATAGTCAGAAGTGGGTTTAGCACTTAGCCTACTTGGGTCTTATGTCCTTTGTTGGTGCCTTCCACAGCAAACTACAACATAGACACATTTGTCAGACCCCAAATGTATAGACTACCTATAGTCCACTTACTGTGTAAGTGACCGATCAACCTGCCTCAATCTGTCAAGTCTGACTTTAGTCATGTTCTTATTCTTTCAAAAACTGGAATTATTTTGTTGTCTGCTTTCATACATACAGTGCTCTGGAGCCATTGTAATGGAAATTATAAAGGGTGAGCGGATCTTCTTGAAAGGTTGATGTTCTTCTGAAGTTAATTGCCAGAACAGAGTCACTAAATATAATTGACAATTGTGACTGCTGTTGTATGTCAGAAATGAAAGGTGACTCTAGCAGCAAGGGGCTCACTACCAAACTGGGCAGGGTCTTTTGGACAAATGAGTAACAGGTCTTCATGTTTCCAGAAAAAGGTAACTGTCAAGTGTGAAGTGGGTCAGTCTTAGCTTTTTTATTATTGTTTTTCTGTGTAAGTTGCTCATAACCTCCCAACATGAGTCTTAGTTGTAGCGCACCACCCTGAACACTATGGTGGTTTGCTGTGTGTGGCCCTGATGTGAAATGAGCCTGCAGAGGTACTGTACAGAATTGTGCAGATTTACATTTACAGATTTTCATTTAACAGCCAAAGCAGATATCCTGTAAGAGAGTAAAATCTAGAAGATGACACGTAGACTAAGAAAGTGCTGTGACTAGTGCTGTCCTGGCTGAAGCTGTCTTCTGAGGATAAGCAATCCTTCTCGTTGTGCTGCAGAAGGAGGGATACTTAACTCGAATACCATATCCTAATGCTTGTGTGGTGGACTGAAGATACACAGAGTGAATTTATAGCTGTTTAAGCTAGATGATAATCTAGGGCTTAGTTTGAAAGGATGAATATGTCAATTGCTAACACCTTATCAGAATACTCAGATTTCCTAGTAAAAACATGATCTTCCTTGCATTGCTATCAAGTTATTGTTTTCTGAAGATAAACAAGTTCAGGAATTGTGTTGTTCACAACCACTTCCTTCATAATCTATCAGACATTGCACTTTCCACTAATTGTGCTATGGAGCAGTAGTGCCCATAATTTTATGAATAAGCCGAGGAGCCATTCCCTTGTATGGAAGGGTATATATGTTTGGGCTAGTCTGGAACCAGCAACTTTGGGAAGTTCTTCCACCCACTCAGTCTGACACCACCGTGACAGGTGTCATGACCTGGGGCTACGTGTAGGGAGATGATGAAACCCTGCTGGTAAATGCATGCTGTAGCAGGCCCTGCGCTGAGGAATAAGGAAACTGATTAAAAGTTAAGTGGAAGTGGCACTGAATTGCAGGATTTTCGTGGTTTAAAGAAGTTCCTGTGTGCCATTTTTCAGTGTTCACTCTGGCAAAGTAGATTGAGCAGCTTTCAAAGAATAATAAATGGAATAAATGTACAGCTGAGTTCTGAAAATGGAGTAAAATGGGACAGTATAGGTAAGAACTGTCTCACTTAAATAAGTCTTTCATGCTTGGCTCAAGGGTAATGCCTTTACCAAAATGCTTCCTCAAATTTCTCTCGTGCCTCCCTGGTTGCCCTTCCTGCGGTGCAGCACCGTTGCAGCATTTAGCTGTGTGAAGCAGAGCAGCTCCAAAAGAGCAACTAATGCACATACCCCGCTCGCTGTCAGCGTTGGCTGGGCGCTCGCCAGCTGTGGGGTGACCTTCAGTACGTTGCTCAGGCAAAYGGGATAACTTGGCTTTCACCTGAAGCCAGATGCCAGCTGGGTTCCTGGCTTGGCCAGAGATCCTGAGATGAGTTGAGCACCAATGATTCAACCAATTTTTAAAAATGCTTGTATTGTAAGAGTAAGGGCTATTGTGAGCATGATGCTCTGGGCAGCTGGTGAAGAGGTGTCATGCAGCAGCCTGTGGAAGCTGGTGCTGGGGGCTTCTGTGGGGGGATGGGTTGGACAGCTTGTGGGTAGCCTCCAAACTACYTTTTGGGTTTTGTAGTAACAGCTAATGTGCTGCTCTGCATCTGTCTCACAGGGATTGAGCCTCATGGGAACATGGTGAAGCAGCCTGCCATCTTCACGGTAGACACCATCAGTGCTGGGCAGGGAGACCTGATGGTCTTCATAGAGGATCCAGAAGGAAACAGAGAGGAGGTACATATGTTAAATATTTTGCATGGAAAAGTAAAGCTGGTCTGAATGCTGAAGTTCTTGCAGTAACCTTCATCTTTCACAAGTGAGATCTTAACAGATAAGTAATCTAAAAAGAAGTTGCAAAATACCATTTATCAGAAGTGCAAGCCTCAAGCTTTTCCTCATAAGTGCCTTACTGGATGAACTTGAAAAAAAAATCATTATCTGCAACTAAGCAACACAACTCCAGTGTCCAGTAGTTGCAGTGCTTTAGCTTGACTGGCCAAGTACATTCTGACATGCTTTTAGATAACGCACATCACTAAATCACTGCCCATTCTGCAAGAATGGCTAAAGCAGCTATTTAGATGCCATGAATCATTTTGAGTTAAAATGCTGGTTTTAATGTTTATAGAAAGTTCTCATCCAAGTGCTGCACTTGATCATGTTACAACATTCCAGAAAAATACAGCTGTATGTTGGACTTAACGTCTCCTCAGTTTTGGCCTGCCTTAGTAGAGCAATTAACAGCAAGGGAAAGGGCTGGGGTGGTAGAGAAGGTAGCTTGCTTCGTCCCATGTAAACGCAAAACCAAAAAAAAACCCACTTTTTTTTCCTTATGAGAAGAGGAGGTAGCAAGGATGCCTGCTACCACAGCAACACGTCTCTGACATGGCTGACTCTGGAAATAGTTTGCMGTATCAAGCGCTACCCAGAGAAGTCTTAGGCTGGTGTGCGTAGGCACAGCTCAACGATGGATGTGTTTTCTCTCCTAGGCGAAGATAATGCCGTCCAGTGACAAAAACAAGACCTATTCAGTTCAGTATGTGCCAAGGGTTACTGGACCTCACAAGGTAGGTTGTGTGTCAATAACAAGTATTCTCTTGCTAAATGCGCTGCTCTGCTGGTTGTTAACGTGAGCCCCTGAGGGCTGCCCATTTACTGACGGGCTTAATAGCCACTCAGGGCATCCTGAAGAAAAGGTAACCTGATGTGGCCTTAATTCTCTGTCTGGGCTACTGGGCTGCCCCCTTCTCAAGGGGGAAGGGAGTGTGTGTTGGGAGAAAGTGCGTGGGTGTTTGGGTATCAAGTGCTACAGCTGGCTGTCCTCTCACATGGGGCTACTTCTTGCAGCTCATGAAGCCAGTTTCGTGGGTTGTTACAGAGACAGGGAAGGTACCAGGTTGTTTCTGTAAGGCGTTTCTTTGCTGATGATATTGTACACCATAGGGCTTTTGCAGAGAATGTTGCCCACCCAGCTTTGTCCCCAGATGCCTGCAGAAGCAGGTTTGTGATAGGTGATCCCATTGCTTGGMAGTTGCCTGAGTGGCTGGTCGCCACAGCCAGCCTGAAAAGATAAACGCAACTTCTGCTGCCACTTCATTGTTGGATGGTGTTCTGCCTCTTATTGGCACATCCAGATGCAAGCATTCCCACTGGTGTGGCTGACCCCATGATCAGTAGCACTTTAAGGAGGTGGCCAGCAGTTACKCTGCATGGGTAGAATGGAGGTTGTGGGATGGATGGTCTCTCTCACCTCTGAGGCATAGACTCTCAGTGCTAGGAATGCAGGTGCTTGACCCCACGCTTGGCTACYTGATGGTGATACTGAGCTCTGCCTCTGCGTGGTGGGTTGGAGCTGACGCTGTCTGTCTCTAGGTTTCGGTCCTGTTTGCGGGGCAGCACATCTCAAAGAGCCCGTTTGAAGTGAATGTTGACAAAGCCCAGGGAGATGCGAGCAAAGTAACAGCAAAGGGACCGGGACTGGAGGCGACAGGGAACATTGCGAACAAGCCTACCTACTTTGACCTCTACACAGCAGGTAAGCAGGATGAACGAGTGCCGAGRTCCTGCAGCTTCCTCAAACGTGAGAACCTAAGCCTTGGAGGAATAAACAAACTGAAAAGTGGATGAGGATTTGCAGTTCAGAGGTGAACTAATAGCCAGGCTGCTAGGGAGACTTCAACTGTGTATGAAAYGTTTGAAATATGGAGCTCAGCTGGGGCAGGAAGGTGCTAAGCATTACCCAGAAATTTGCCATGAACTTGCTGAATGGYGGCAGGCAAGTTCCTGGCTGTTTTTTTTCCCCCCCAACTCATTTTAAACAGGAATGTGAAATGCCCACCTCCTGAAGGATGAACAGTGAGTAAACTGTAAATGCTTAATGTGTTCTGTATTTAGCTTTACAGAAAGACTCTGCTGCAGTGCTACTTTGAGTTCATATTTCAATGATGAACTGGTTTCAACCTCTATTGTAATTATTAGAGGGCTACTATCTTCATTAGGGCATCTCCATCATGTGACTTGTTGCCTGCTATTAGGCCAATGCTGTAGCCTAGAGGAATGAGTCAATAAGATGCCGCAAATGCTAATTCATTTAGAACAATACAAAACTATTYAGGGCAGTTACTTGAGGTATTTAAACACTGAAATATGCTGAGTAGGTTATTTTAAATTGCCTTCTGCCTGAGGGTGCTTAGAAATAAAATTAAATGTGGTTACAGTGAGGGGAAGYGTTATGTTCAGCCTCTAATTGGGAGAGGGAGTGGTGTGAATCATGTAAAGACATGTCTGGCCTCTGAAAGTATCTGGAAAACTTTTTGTTGCATGATGAGTTGAATAAAATGTGAGAGGAGCAGGTGTCTGAACAGAAGTGGATACGTGTAGTCCGGCAGAGAAGCATCCTTGTCCAGACCAGCATGCACATTGTCTGAGCTCTCAGTCTAAACCGCTTCAAAGCTTGAGAGATTGAACACTGGTAAAGTTGTGGGCTAGTCTGTGATAGAGATGCTATGAAGTGGTAGCAATAGGGTAACCAGGCTGCATGTGTAACCAGTACTATAATACTGTCGTGAAACCCTGTGGATGGAGCAGCAGAGCCCTGTCGGTTTGGTGGCTTCATGGAGACGCCACCATCCTGTCTTGCCCCCTCCCCMCTTGAGTCTCCAGTTGCTGTCAGCAGAAGCTGAACATTTAGGCTGTGCCTAGAAGTGATAGCAGAGGAYGGCTGGCTGAGCCCAGACAGCTGGCTGGGATCCTAAACGCAGTGCGTGTTGCTGAGGGGAAGCCAAGGCTCAGCTGGGCTTGTTTCCTTTGCAGGTGCCGGTGTGGGTGATGTGAATGTGGAAGTGGAGGATCCTCAGGGGAGAAGCCTTGCTGAAGTTGCAGTAGAAGACAAAGGCAACCAAGTCTACCGTTGCACCTACAAACCTGTTCAAGCTGGTCCTCACATTGTCAAAGTGACTTTTGCTGGGGAGGCAATTCCCAAAACCCCTTGCACTGTTCTYGTCGGAGAAGGTATGCTTTTTAAAAATGCATCTAATTGTAGATGGCCACTTTTCTCCTTGGATGAAATCACAGAATATGCTTGAATCTTGCCTTGGACATTCTCTGTACCTTTCAACATCTTGGACCTGATTCAGTGGGTCACCTGGGTATTCAGAGGGTAAAACAGTGCTTTCTACCAGTAATATGGCTTTTGTTGCTAGAGTTTCCCTTCTGCCTAGACTTCTGAACATTAGGCTGCCCTTTGTATTTTTTTTGAAGTGTTTTATGCAGCTATGCAGTGTCGTGCTGTTTTCCACCTTTGTTCCTCAAATTACTATATTTACTGTTTTCCTCCTTAACTGACACCTAACTTGCTTTCTGTTCCATCCTTACGTGCTCCTACGCTTTTAGATCTCTGCTCATCTCTCCTGAGCTACCCTCCATTTGTGGAATTTTGGACTTCACTGCTAATGGCTTCATAGTTGGTAAGAGGTGTGCAGGATGCTCTGTCACGTTTGCTTTTTGTAAGCTTCTAGCCTGCAGCTTGTCCCGGCCAAAACGGTTTTTGGTTTTCTTGGGGTTGGGGAAGAAAGTTGCAAGCGAACTGAAGCGGTGTGTGACCCAGTCAGTGAAACTGGCTTAACCACAAGCTGCCTGACTCAGTTGTGTAAGGGCTCTGTGAGCCGTTCCCACTCCACGTTGGGCACGCTTCTGTATGCTCCCACCGAGTTTTCAGAGCTAGCAGATGGCATGCGATCTTTGCTTACACCGTCCAGTGTAGGACGCGGAGCAATGTTGGCTGCTGCAGGGGTGAGGGTAAAACTTGTAAGCTATTGAAATGAGTAAAAACCTAACGAGCTGCTTGGCAGACTTGTGCTGCTGCTGTAAGCACGGTGTATTTTGGGGAAATGCATGTTGGGTTTACACTGCTGGGAAGCTGTGATTATTTGTAAGTCTCTTCAAACCCTTCAGGTCTCTGGAGTTGAAGACCACATGGTAGCTGGGATTGTGTAATGAAAACTCTTCACGTTACTTATTTATGTAGCCACTCTGCAGGCCTGGAGAAGTACTTGGAGTAAAGGGGTCAAGCTCAGCCATATGTAACCTACTGCCCATACTCATGGCTGCTTCGGTCTGCAGAGGCTTGATGGCTTTGCTTCTGAGAGTGTGAACTGCATCAAGCAGGGGGTTTTGATGTGACATCTCTTAACGAAGCACATGCAGAACTCGGCTTTGCTAATAGCAGTTATTCCAGTCATGTGCTTCTGAAAGAACAGCGCAATAATACTGTTCACTGGGGCTTATCTGCAAAGGGAAACTTCCCCCCATGCTGCAGTGTGCCTCAACACAAAAGGCATCAAGAAGGTTGTGCCTAGTATGATGAATATCTGTACGTGATAGCCATGTAAAAGTTTTGTATTGATAACTGGCATCAAATTGGAAAGCAACAGGGCTTCAGCATTTGCTTTAATTCTAAAAAATGGCCTTGTAGGGGGTCACTGTTGCCTGGCTGCACCGACAAAAGCCATGGGACGTAGAGAACGGCTGGGCAGACTCTTGTCTGTCTGCCTTAATACTATAATGTTAAAACTTGTGCTGAAAGCTAAGCTGTGATTGCTTGCCCTGAGTCAACATTAACTAAAGGTTTTTTCAGGCTGGCTAGGCTACGTGTATGTTGAGAATCAAAGACGGTATTGATGTCTGAAATTCCCTTGCAGCCTGCAATCCCAACGCATGTCGTGCCACTGGTAGAGGTCTGCAGCCCAAGGGTGTCCGCATGAGGGAGAAGGCTGACTTCAAGGTTGATACGAGAGCAGCAGGGAGCGGAGATCTTGGAGTGACTATAAAGGGACCGAGTAAGTGTTCGGGTGAATTTGTGCTGTGGATGCGTTTTGGAGAACGGGGGGAAGCAGAGACTCCGAAAAGGAAGAGCAGTAAGGAGATGGGGGACTGATGGGACTGATGGGATTTGTGTCACTATAAAAAGCCAAATTTCAGAAGGGTTTTCTGGTACTTTGTGTCTAGTGTGAAGGTTTCGATCTGCAGGACTGGGTAAGATTACACCTGGGTTTAGGTCTCTCCATTTTAATGCATATCAGTTAGCAAAACTGAGAAAATCCACGTGTCTGCCTGCCATGGCTTCTGAGCTTTATGGGTTTGCATTGCATTTTCATCTGATCTGTGGGAGCAAGTCACACTCCAGGGTCTCTGGCAGGGTGGAAATCCTGCTCTCGTAAAGCTAGGAATGGCTGAGAGCAGCACTCCTGGCTGCACTGGGTGCTTGGGCACATGAGCAGGGGAGGAGAGGGTTGAGGGAACCTGTAGGCTGACATGGAGACCTTCTGCCAGGATCCGTCCCCAGGTCCTTTGCTGTGTCCTGAGCTCTAGATGTGGCCCTCCGCCTGGACCGTGGCAGGCTGGGGCGATGGGAGCGGTGGTGGCCGCTGGCTCGTGCCGCGGGCTCCTGAGGCTGCCAGCAGCGGTGGCTGTGCTGCTGCTCTCGGGGTTCTGCTGTGCTTGTGTTGTGCTTGTGAGCCGGTCACCTCCCCCCGGCTGGGAYGGTATTAAAAGGTGCATTGTATTGCCTTCACCTCCTCCACACGCACAGTGCTCTGACTGTGTGGCTTAATGCGGCTGGGGACGGGGGGAAGGAACAGACGTATCGATGTAAATTTTAGTGTACTAAGCTTTTCTCCCTAAATTCTTCATCTTGAAGAAAATGAAAAGTAGGCATTCCCTGCATACTTGTGGTTGCAAAGTCTGACAAATGTTAAGCTTTTTTGTTTTAACATATGACATGCATCATACTGCAGACTGAGAAAATAAAACACAAGGGAACCTATTAAGTCTGGTAACTTAAAATACTTTCTGCTGTATTTCTTCTGGAAGTGTTTGCTGTCTTTGTCCTAGAGGGCAACTAGAACTAACTTCCCTTATAACCTGACCTTTTTTTTTTTTTCTGGTGGAAGAAATTTATTCTTGCAAGCTAAAATAAATACTAGAAAACATGAACTTGTTTGAGTAATTGAAGGCAGGATGGAAGCTGTTAAGTTTAATGCTGAACTGATCTTTCAACAGAGGGCTTGGAGGAGCTGGTGAAACAAAAAGGCTTTATGGATGGTGTATATGCATTTGAATATTATCCAGCTACCCCAGGGAAGTATGTTGTCACGATTACATGGGGTGGGCACAACATCCCAAAAAGGTGAGTTAGAAGTAGCTTTTTTGGAGTTTTTGTGCCCTTCAGTGGGTTGTGTGGTTGGTGGGCTTTTAAAGCAACGCTGACGTTTGAAGAAACTCTGGGGGGACAAAGTTAGTGGCAAGCAGTTGCTGTGACAGTTTATCTACAGCCTGTTTTAGGGCTGTAGCGGCTTATATTGGGAAAGCTTCGAAGRGTGATTCGCATCAGTCTTGCTAAACCCAAAATGATGAATACAAAATACAATTAAACTTGGTGGATCATGCAGCTTGGCTTCGCTGTGAGTTTTTGAAGGGATCTGTTATTTTAGTGTCCAGGGCTACAAGCAGTGCAAGCCAAGTATTTGACATGTAGGATTTGTGGTGCAAGATGTAAGCACGTGATGAGTTCGATGACCTCTCTGCTAGAAAGACAGTCTGCTAGGCACTGCGCCACCACATGATAGCATCTATTAATTTGGGAAATCCAATGTAAAGCGTCATTAAAATGCTTGGGGAAAAACATGGATGCTGTATTTGTTCTCATTTCTAATCCCATGTTTTGCTTTTCTCTTGTAGTCCCTTTGAAGTTCAAGTGGGTCATGAAGCAGGTCCTCAGAAAGTGCGAGCCTGGGGGCCAGGACTGCATGAGGGGATTGTGGGCAAATCGGCTGACTTCGTGGTAGAGTCCATTGGCACAGAAGTTGGGTCTCTTGGTATGTTACTTTACTTAGTTTGCCTGAARTATTTATTGCAACGCTAGCAACGTACTTGTGAGAAACAATAGCTTTCCCAGCAGTAAAAAAACCCATGTCTGTAAGACGTTTTTATATCAGAGTATCAAAGGCAAGTCCTAGAGACAGGAACATGTGTGATGAAGAGTGTTAATCTGTGGTTTTGTGGGATGAGATCCAGAAGGGAGTATTGGAGTATCTCCTGTGTTGCTGAAGAAGTGTGATAGAGAGCATCAGGCAAGGTTATGGCTAATAAAAAGCAGTTTGGGGAAGTGGTGTTAAATTAGCAGCCACCACAAACCTAACACAAGGAACCTTTTTCAGGCTTTGCAATAGAAGGCCCTTCTCAGGCTAAAATTGAGTGTGATGACAAGAATGATGGCTCATGTGATGTGAAGTATTGGCCCAAAGAGCCTGGTGAATATGCTGTGCACATCATGTGCGATGATGAGGACATAAAAGACAGCCCTTACATGGCCTTCATCCGACCGGCTTCAGGAGACTTCAACCCGGATAAGGTGATGTCTAAGAGTTCACCTATGGCATAACACGTCTTCGGTATAACTACAGAAGAGATGTTTCTGAAGGCTTCTGGTAACAGACTTGACTCTTAAGCTGCCTCTGCTTAAAGCTCTGAGTTTGCCATGCTCCAGCCACATATTACTCAGGTTTTTCTAACACCACCGTTGTGGTTTTGGTTTAATGTAATGAAAACTTGCTGAATTAGTCCAAATGCTCAACTTTCACACTAGCCTCTACTTGTATCCTGTGCTTCATGGGTTTTGAGGGAAGGTCTTTAGAAATACATCACTTAGTTTTACTTCTCTTTCTGAACTGCAAGCTAAGACTCTTGGGGTGTTWTTTTAGGTGAAGGCTTATGGCCCAGGCTTGGAGAGGACTGGCTGTATAGTGAACAATCCTGCTGAGTTCACAGTTGAAACCAAGGACGCTGGGAAAGCACCTCTGAAGATGTATGCACAGGTAAAAAGCCAAAGGCAGCTATGTGAAACTTCAGCAAAAGGGCTTTAATACTGTTGAGAAAAATGCCTTAAGTATTTCTACTCGCTTACACACCACTTAATTCTGGGCATGTGTAATTCTCTTGAAGCTCTGTGCTTTGATCTGTGTAATGTAGTCAGGCAGCAAACCTAACTCAAGACAAGGTGACTTCTTCCTGGCATATGAAATACATGGCTTTGCTTCCTTACTTGGAGTCTGCTCAGCAAAGCAAGCTGTAATTTCCTGGAGTTGTCATTTGGAAGCACCCAAAGTGTCTCTGAGCCTGTGAATTTCAGGCGAGCTTGTTAAAATACGTGTTGTAGGATGGTGTTAGGAATGAGCAAGTGTTAGATGAGAGAGACTTACAGGAGTGTAATTTGCATGTTTCTCCAGTATTTCTGAGCTGCAGTTCTGGGGGGGGAAACCACCAGCCCAAATTTTGGAACAGTCTTGGGTTGTTCAAACTATACGAACATTTTTAAAGTACCTGAATCTTCTGCTTGTATTACTACTTTTTAGGATGGAGAAGGAAACCCTATCGATATCCAGATAAAGAGCAAGCCTGATGGTGTGTTTGCCTGTTCCTATGTGCCAGTTAAACCAATCAAGCATACAATTTCTGTTGTCTGGGGAGGAGCCAATGTGCCCAACAGCCCATTTAGGGTAAGTACAGAGGTGGATATTACTAGTTCTAGCCAAGTAGGACATTCGTGCTCACAACTACTTGTCTTTACAACTAGGATGAAAAAACCCTTCTGTGAACTTCAAGAAGGTGTTCCCTTCTGCTTCCTTTTTTTAGGAATCTATCCACTTGAAAAAAGCTTTCTGTTTTTACAAGCTCACGGGTCTGAGGTTCTCCTATCAGTCCAGCTGTAACCTAGGGGAGTCGGGGCAATTCCCTCTTACTTTGGTACTGTTTTCCTGTAGCCTCTGTCCAAGCAATGCTCCAACTTGACTGTGATCTTGAGCATGACACAGATGTGTGATTCTGACCCTTGTGAATCCCTGTAGGTCCTTATAGGCCAAGGGAGTCATCCTCAAAAAGTGAAGGTGTTTGGACCTGGCGTGGAGAGAACTGGCCTGAAAGCAAATGAGCCGACCCACTTCACTGTTGACTGCACGGATGCAGGAGAAGGTAAAGGCAGGCTGGGCTGTTGCTGTGGTATTAGAACCACAGGTCATGCAAGGGAGGGGATTTTGTACTGGTTTATGGTGGTTTTCCTTGTTTCATGGAAAAACCTTGGGAAGCAGAACATTGCAATGAATTGTGATGTGATCCATTACATCAGTTAACGTGGTGACTTGAACAACTGCTGGAAATGGGAATGTGCTGGCTGTTTGGCTAGCAATGTCTGTACTGTCCAGTAGCAAAACCTCCATCTGCTTTTCCTAGGTGATGTCAGTGTTGGAATTAAGTGTGATGCTCGTGTGGTCAGTGATGAGGAAGAAGACATAGATTTCGACATCATCCACAATGCTAATGACACGTTCACGGTGAAATACGCACCACCTGCCGCTGGGCGCTACACTATTAAAGTGCTTTTCGCCGGAGAGGTTTGTAATCTTTGTTTTACAACCTGATGTTTCTAGAGTCTGTTTATCTGCTCTTTGATCACTGAGCATGTGCCAGTTCACAGCTGGCTGTGGCAGTTTACAGCTGGCTCCTTCCATTTCAGCTCACGTGCACTTTGTCTGGTCACTGTTTCTAAAAACACTTTTGTAGTACTTGAAGATACACAAATGGGAGGGGTTGGCTGAAGACATTGAAGTTCAAGCACGTGATGTGTTGGGCTGGCATAATGAGTGTGGTCTCAGTGATGGGGCAAAGCTGCTTTCTAAAGGATAGAAAACCTAAGTGACTGTCCAAGGAACGTGGGAATAAAAATAAGTTTTCCTTAAAATAAAAGGGAGAGAGGCCCTTGCGAATGGTCTAGCTGTTAACTTTGCCCTAGACTTTGAATGATACTACTCATAAGGCAGAGCAGAGTGTTCAAGTAAGTGAGGCGAAATTTTACTCAAGGTGGTGCTGGAGTTAAAGTAGTATCTTAAAATGATTATCTGTCAAGTTTCGTCTAGTGAAGAGTGACCTGGTTATGTTTAGAACTGTGTTTCTGTTGCAGGAAATTCCTGCCAGCCCATTCAGAGTTAAAGTGGACCCCTCGCACGATGCCAGCAAAGTGAAAGCTGAAGGACCTGGGCTGAACAAAACTGGTGAGAGCAGGGTTGAGATGGTGTGGCCAGTGCTGGATGGTGAGGGACTGTTGTGGGGTAGCCACTGCCTGGCTGAGCATTGCTGGGATGCAGCAATGCAGTCCTGGATACAGCAGGGTGGGGTRTCAGGTGATGGGAAATGACTCCGTTCCCTTGGCATTTTGCTTGACTGGGCTTCATGGGTACCAAATGCTTCTTGGGAAGAGTTTCTTTGTGCGAGCTCTGCATAAATTAGAATTAACATTTTTCTTCAGGCGTGGAAAATGGCAAGCCAACGCACTTCACTGTGTTCACCAAGGGAGCTGGAAAAGCACCGCTGGATGTGCAGTTCAGCAGCCCAGTGCCAGGAGAGGCAGTGGCAGATCTGGATATCATTGACAACTATGACTATTCCCACACTGTTAGGTACACTCCAATACAGCAGGTAGGTCTGACTCCTGCAGGAATACAAGAGTGAAYGGCTCATGTTGCCGTAGTGCCATGACCTCCCCCCCCAGGTACCCATGCACAGAGGAATGAGCAGATAAAACTTGTCAGGGTGTCCTGTTCCCCAGGTTCCCTAAAGCCTGCAGGATAATTRGGACTGGAAAGCAGTAATGCAGTTTTCTGGTGTAGTTATTGGTAGCTTGTCACTGTTTTCTTTCCTGGGAACAAGTGAGATATTGAAGCAGTAGTGCACAGCTCATGTTGTCGTTCCACACCTTATCAGTCGAAGAGGAAAGATGGCGAACCTTCCCGGGGTCCGAAATGGAGCTGGCTGCTGCACCAGCTGCTCTGGGCTGCTGTGATCCTGCAAAGTCGGGGCTGTGGTGTGCTGCCTCTCAGCAAGCTGCTGTTGTCAAAGGAGCTGTCGTGCAAACCAGAGCAGGGACTAAAAGCACAGCGTTTGGGTGATGGTGCAGCAGCTCCCCGGTAGGAAAGCGAACGAGTCAGTGCTGAGGAGGGAAGCTGGGCTGCAGATTAAATATTTGTCTGTATTTGAGGTTTGCCCTTGGGTTGGAAAAAAATTTAGTCTACCTTGTTTTGGTTCACAGACAGATGCTTCCTAGCAACACCATTAAGAGCTGAAAGTGGAAGCTGCTAATAACTAGAAATATTTTTCCTTATGCTATGCTTGCGTGTTTGTAAAGGGTGATTAAACGCCAGAATGCACGAATCTCGTGTATTTCTGAAGATGTAGGTGCTGTAGTGCTGAGATGAAAGTGTTTTGCTGCTCTTGTTCTGCTGAACAAACACATGAGCTACTCAGTCATCTACACCAACTTCCTTGAATGTAGCTATATAAAAGTGGACTGATATGGAGGACTGCAGCATTGTTCGTCTGATAATGCTGGATTAGCATTCTTGGAAGCACCATAGAGCTAGCGTTTGTTTTTGGATAAAGCAGTTGCATGATCTCAGGATGTGGCTGGCGTGCCTGTTTGGAGAAGCTTTTGCTTGTTCAGTCAGGGTTGGTATGCAGAAGGGAGCAAAGTCGTCTGAACTCTGTGTGTGTGAGCAGTACCAGATTGCTATGTTTCATGTGAAAAGCAGTGATGAAACAAGCCAGGATGCCCAAACCAGGTTTCCCACTTGGGCCTTCCATCTGGAGGAGTACCTTGGGTCACGGAGGAGCTGTGGACTTGCAGGAGATGCTCACAGATAGCAGTGGCAGAAAAGCAATGGTTAAAGAGAGGAGATGAAAATAGACTGCACAGTAATTAGAGTAGCCTTGTTGTCCCTCCAGGCTGTGAGTGCATAGGTTGTTCCTGGACCCTGACTTTCTAGGGTTCGTCAGCAGTCACTTACGAATGAGACTCTGGACTCTTCAGAGCCGGGGGAGGAAGGACTAGGTAGTTAAATTCCTGAGGGACCGCGTCAGCAGCAGAGGAGCCTTGGTTTAATGCTGTTTGCTCAGCCTTATCTATTTTGCGGTGTTGCTACAGCTACCCGTGTGTGTGTTTTCTAAAAACAACCAAGAATAATCATGGAAGCTATTCCCTAGCTTGCGTGAAACATCCATGATTATTTCACTTGGGAGCTGAACCGGCCAAGAACGAAAAGTAAGCAAACAGTGAATATAGCTAAAATATGGACTGCGGTAGGAGAGAATAAAAGGAGCACACATCGTGGGCTGGAGCTTGCCATGGCTGTGTGGTATTCCAGCCAAAATACACAAGAGCATTAATCTTTCTGACTTGTAGAGCTTAAACCCCTGGTATTTCAGATGCTGTAATAATACAGCCTCTTTGCAGGCTTGGCTTTGGCCTGGCCTCTCCGTGCAGTGGAAGGGGATACCTGGTCTGGAGCACTGGGACATTCATTCAGCTGTCGGGTCTGAGCGCCAGGAGGGTGGGAGCCAGCCTGGGCCAGAGGTTTTGCCAGGCAGCTTGAATATAGTCTAATTAAATGTTGGAAAGAACTGTYTTTTTCTCTCTTCTTGCATTAAATAAAAAGCATTCAATACTTTGAAGGGCTGCAGTGGGATGAGAGCTTGAGAGTCCATCAACCAGTAAGTTTGGCTGTGGTCAGCTAAAATGGATTAGGTGAAGTGGTTATGTACTGCTCGGGTGTTGGTGCGTCTGTATGAAGTGAGGAACTGAGCTAACTTGTAAATTCTCCAACTAGGGTCCGATGAAGGTTTTGGTAACTTACGGTGGCGATCCTATCCCTAAAAGCCCTTTCACTGTGGGCATTGCTGCTCCGCTAGACCTAAGCAAGGTTAAAGTCAATGGACTCGAAAACAGTAAGTACCTCTGGGCTGGAAGCCCCATAGCCTGCCTCTGAAGTGTCTTCTGAATCTGGGCGATAGCCAGCATGTCCTGCTGGAACAGAAGTGGGCAAACCAATCTTCTTTTTAGCTTGCTACAGTTGGCGATCAACCAGCTCCAACTTTATAGCTTGACCACTCTGACTTAGCTGGGCCTCTTGAGGACTAAATTTCAATTTAGTTTGGTTTGGGTTTTTTTTTGGCAAAGATTACGTAGCAGTGTGGACAAAGCATGTGTTGGGGTTTAGTCCCGTGTGGTGAACACAGCTGGACTCTTCACCTGCTGATGAAATCTGGTTTCCTTGGGGCTAGGTGRCTGTTTTTTCACATATATAGCTGCTACAGTGCAGAATGTCATTCATACAGTCTCTTTGTTTCCTAAAAGTGGAAGAACTTAGGGCTGTGAAATACTATTGTGTTCCTGAAATGAGCCTCTGATAATGTCAGGCCATGTCTTACAGGCCTGTTTAGCACTGTAGCTTTGTAGCTTCAATTAACCAAAGCACTTGCTTATTTTTTTGTTTGGTTTGGCAGGGTTTTTTACATGCAGAGGGATGCAGACTGAGCAGGGCTCTGCCAGTGCTTGCTCCCTCAGTGGTATGTGCATGAGAGATTTCTTGGAGCACTGTCTGATGTTGACTACTTAAYGTAGTAATATGGGTTTTGTCTTTTTCAGGAGTGGAAGTAGGGAAGGATCAGGAATTCGTAGTTGACACCAAAGGAGCTGGTGGGCAAGGTAAACTGGATGTTAATATTTCCAGTCCTATGAGGAAGGCTGTGCCATGTCTGGTGGAACCGGTTCTGGGTAAGGAGTGCAGCACTGCAAAATACATCCCAAGGGAAGAAGGACTGTATGTGGTGGATGTGAGTTATGATGGCAACCCAATCCCAGGGAGCCCCTATACTGTGGAGGCCACGCTACCTCCAGACCCCTCCAAGGTAAGTGAATGGTTTARGGCTGTAACAGCAACTGACACCTGAAAACTGAATTGTGGGCTATTGCATGGGACTTGGCTTGGTTTTGGCCAAACCAGACCCGGGAACCTCCTTACGCGGAGTGCTGAGTCATTCCTTTTGCAGGCTCCATGACTCATGGAAGTCATTCCTATAACACTGTATTTGAAAAAACATTGAACTAATTAAGAATACTGTAAGCATCCTGCATAGTGTGGCAAATACAAGTTTTGTTCCTAATTTAATAGAAGTTGGACTCATGAGCATCTTGACTGTATTAATTGAGATGCTTCTTTCTAAGGAAATAGATTTCAAGAAAAACACGTGTACAGCCATCAAATATTTTAACGTTTCTACCTTTTATATCCCATGGCTATATAAAAACAGCTATGGTGAGAGTATGAATATTCTTGCCTAGAAACTTCTTTGGAGGAGAGGTACCAACTTTACAGTAAAACTGGGAGGAGTGGCAAAGGAGATGTTGCTTTCTGTGTRTTTTTAAGAGCTTGTTAATCGAGTCCCACATACAAACAAGTCTAACTAGGCAATCTGTGCTGAGAATAACATGAAAAAATGAGTTTAGCTCAACTGCATRTTCTCTTCTAGGTAAAAGCTTATGGTCCAGGTCTTCGAGGGGGCCTCGTTGGAAAACCAGCCCAATTCACAATAGATACTAAAGGGGCAGGAACTGGAGGCTTGGGTTTGACGGTAGAAGGCCCGTGTGAAGCTAAAATTGAGTGCTCGGACAACGGCGATGGAACCTGCTCTGTCTCCTACCTGCCTACGAAGCCTGGAGAGTATTTTGTAAACATCCTCTTCGAAGAAGTTCACATTCCTGGCTCGCCATTTAAGGCAGACATAGAAATGCCGTTTGATGTCTCTAAAGTCATTGCCACAGGCCCGGGTCTGGAACGTGGTAAAGTAGGTGAGGCAGGTCTGCTGAACGTCGACTGCACGGAAGCGGGTCCYGGGGACCTGCGGGTGGACATGGTGTCGGATGCTGGTTCCAAAGCCGAGGTCCAGATCGATGATAACAAAGATGGGACCTATGTCGTGACGTACGTGCCGCTCTCGGCTGGCATGTACACGATCAAGATGAGATACGGAGGAGAGCAAGTGCCTAAATTCCCAGCCCGGGTCAAAGTGGAGCCAGCTGTGGACACAAGCAGAGTTCAAGTGTTTGGGCCAGGAGTGGAAGGGAAAGGTGAGAATAACTGTTGTTATCAGAGTTTGTAGGACTTGTGGTCCTTTACCCTGCACAGAGTATTCTGAGCATTAAAAGTTCTAACAGCCTTGCGTGTTCCCATGGTGACCCTCAGACGGGGGTGTTTCATTATGTTCCCAAATTAGTTGTTTATCATGCTGGTTCACAAAATGTTTTGTCTTCGGAAATACATGTGGTTCTTGAAGTAACTCTTCAAAACGTATCCTGCAGATGTCTTCCGAGAAGCTACAACCGAGTTCACTGTGGATGCTCGACCTCTAACAAAGGCTGGCGGCGACCACATCAGGACGCAGATCACGAGCCCGTCCAACTCTCTCACAGACTGTCTCATCCAAGACAATGCCGATGGAACGTATTCAGTAGAATACACGCCGTTTGAAAAGGGTAACCTCTGGGGGTTTTTTTGGTGGTGTTTTTTTTTTTTACTTGAGAAGGGAAAACCAAGAGCAAGCAGCTCTTCTGGCACTTTCATTTGGCAAACTGCTGAGGTCTGCCAGGAACTTGTTGGCATCTTAGCAAGATTTTTGCCGGTAGAGGAGCTAATTCTGCAGGAAGTAGCTCTATTTCAACTTGAAGAACTGACTTTTACGGTAACTTGGCTTCAGAAGAAAAGTGCGTAGATGGCATCTTGGTTATGAAACACTAGTGAAGTCTTGTGAAATGCAGGAGGAAGCTCTTACCCATATACTAACGTTTAAGTCTATAGCATCTTGTAGGGGTGATGTTAAGTGATGAGAATATTTAGGGAATTTGGGACGTGTTTTCTTCCTCTTAACAGGTCCACACACAGTCAGTGTAACGTACGATGGCGTACCTGTGCCTAACAGTCCCTTCAGAGTGAACGTGACAGAGGGCTGTCATCCGTCACGTGTGAAGGCACAAGGACCTGGACTCAAAGAAGCTTTCACAAATCAGCCAAATGCCTTTTTGGTTGTCACCAGGTAACTGGGCCTACTTGACCCTTAAGGAATATCTGAGGGAGGGAGGAATGTAGTGAGCTGTGCGATGCAGGATGCTAAACCCACTACAAATATTTATAAAAAGGCCAAGCTCTGTCCTTCTGATTACTGCGTGYGCTACCTCATCGTGTACTGAGCACTCTGCTCTGCAGAGATTAGGGGTTGATAGTGGTTGAGGATRAAATTCTAGGAAAATGCGAGTGAGGTTATGCTGAACGGCTTTGCATGCCATAGCACGCCGAAGGCTGGACATCAGAAGTCAGGTTTCTGCATTTCCAATAAGGGTAAAAATGCAGCCAGAGCATGCAAAGGCTACGGAGCTGCTGTTAGAAACAGGTAATTCTAACAATGTGTGTTTCTGTCTTGCAGAGGGGCAGGAATTGGTGGCCTTGGAATAACTGTTGAAGGACCTTCAGAGTCTAAAATTAGCTGTAAAGATAACAAGGATGGGAGCTGCAGTGCCGAGTATGTTCCTTATGTTCCGGGGGACTACGATGTTAACATCACGTACGGGGGAGAGCATATTCCTGGTAAGAGCTCTTGCTCAGTGGCTTTCAGAAGAGGGAGGGCGTTGAGCTAAGGACTCGGTGCCTTGGCTGCATCTCGCTCGTGCTGGGGGATGTTGAGGTTTTGACTTTCTGCTTTTCCTGGGAATTCAGGCACAAACAGCAGTGGTGGTTGTTCCTCACACCCGGCAAGGACTTGTGGAGAACTTTGTGCTGTGGTGTGGTAGTTTTGAGGAAGGGCTGCAGTCTCTTCTCATTTCTGAAATGGCCTCTGTGGGGATGTGGAGGAGCCTCGTCGAGACTGTAGCACCCGCAGCGGGGGAACAAAAGAGCGGATACAGATGGGTGGGACAGGGAAAGGGACGCTAGCCCTTGACAAATAACTGGTATTATGCACAAGTGGTGTGTGATACATTAGGTCAAGAAAATAGCCCTTTGGTATGTGGGTGCCTTCAAGGCTCTGTTCTGCAGCAAGATGGTCTAATGGGTGAGTTTGTCGTAGGGATTATATTAAACACTGCAAGTTTTGGTCACTGCAGAAAGCATAGTAACTGTTTCCTAAGCCAGACACTTTCCTGTGTGTGCATTTGCACTGGATGTTAAGCTGAAGTGAAGTAGGTTTAAGGAATGTTCCAGGTACATCTGGCATCCAGCAGTTCACAATTAAAAGAAGGATATTTTGCTTGATACCAAGAATTAAATGCTCCTAAATGCCAGACACATTTTGCTGCAACGTTTGAGTTGTTACATGCTGTCATACAGCATACATCTAGGTATTCTTTCCTAGACATTTTGAGCGAGCTGATTCTTCCCCGTTGGTCCCATTTTATTTGTCAACATACTGAACTTGGTAAAATATGAAGGAAACAAGTGCCTGCATGATGCTTCGTTTGCACTTCTGGTTTTCTTTCATGCATTTCTTTCTGAGGTGTGAGAAGCAGATGGATCACAACTGAATTGTTGAGTAGACGGGGAAAATGTAGAAGCACCATCATTACCCTACTTCTCTGCTTTTGCAAAAGCCAGTAGCCTGGAGGCTGTGGGGTTGTCATTCCTACCTGAGGTTGAGGGATAGTAATAAAAAAGCCCAAGGAAAAGTAGAGAAAAAGACCTTTGGTTTCCTGTAACTGTTAACTCTGTGGTGTTTCATATTTGCTGTGGTGTTTAACATTTGCTGCGTTAACTTCCAGGCAGTCCGTTCAAGGTTCCTGTGAAGGATGTTGTGGATCCCAGCAAGGTGAAGATAGCAGGACCAGGTCTGGGAACAGCTGTTCGAGCCAAAATTCCACAGTCCTTCACTGTAGACACCAGCAAGGCAGGAGTAGCACCCCTTGAGGTGGTGGTGGCAGGACCCAGAGGTAGGAACCAAAGTACTCCACCCAGCTGTGCCCCCATCTCTGCATTTATGTGGCTAACATGGCCCTGGCCCTGCTTGCAAAGGTGGTGATACCACTTGAATGAGCATTTCCCTCTCTTCCTGTTCATCCGGCATGTGCACCTTGACAGCTACCCAAGTGTCATCCTGTAAAAGGAGGAGAATGTGTCCTAGGTAGTGCGCTTTGGGCAGTCTTTGATGGCTTTATCCTAATCTTCAGAGCTGGGAGAAGTGATGTGAGTAACCATCACTGGTGAACAATTGTGGCTTAGATTTAGACATCAAAAAGTAAATCCAAAGTCTCACATGAATGGTGACTTGGGAAACCTGTGTCAGTGGGTTGCAGGAGTCTCTGAAACATGGTGGAACCCCTCAGTGTTCCCCAGAGAGCAGCAAGGCCCTCAAGCGATAGTGTTAATGATGTTTGCATTAACCTAGGAAGCTGTGGCTCGGTGGCACAGTATCTCGGCAGCAAGTACCTTTTGGCTGCAAGTCTCACCTTGCTAGGAGGCGAGAGCTGCTTCCCCAATCGAGTGTCAGGTCACGCTGGTGCAGGTGCCCCTCAGGTAACCCTTCTTTAATTTTAGCGGATGAGACGGATTCCCAGGGATGGCGCTCCCCATTGAAAGCGATTTCGGATTTCTTTAAAGCTGATCCACAGGGTGACACTGAGACAGGTTTGAACTCTCGCTAACTACTGGCAATTTTGGCTCTCGGAAATCCAATTGGCAACAGCAAGAATCATCTGGAGGAGGGAGTGGGAACCAACGGTGTTGCTTTTAGACTTTGCATGGCAACTATACGTTTCTTTTGCGCTTGCTTTACTGCTAATCCTTCTTGTGTTTTAAAGCCAAGTTGTAATTGTAGACTGCTTTGTGTGTTGATCTGAACTGATATGTCACGTAATCTGCTGTAGATTAATGCAAATTGAAATAATTGATCCTGCTTTCTTAGGACTTTGGCAGCTTGCAGCTTTAGCTGCCTTTCCAAATACCTGATTGTGAAAGACTCAGTTAGTGAATGCTACACACCAACTGGCTTTAGGGCTCAATTCTGGGCAGTGAATCCCAGTAACAGCATATAATCTTGTAAATGACAGTTCAGGCAATTATAACCCATTACTCAGTATTTTCATGCTAGCTTTTGTTTACAGCAAGGAGACGGGAGCCCAGAGAGCAGTGGATGACAAATCTATCCCAAGTCAATGGCTCTTGAATACAAAATAAGGGAAACTGATCACTGATCCATGCCCATTGCCTTCATTCAAAAAAAAAAAAAATAATAAATTGAAATTTAGCTTGTTGCAAACTGTAAATGAGCAGTGCATCTTGGAGCTTTGTGCAGCAAATGGCTGGTGAGCAATTGAGTTTTAATAGCACAGCTGAGAAAACTGTCTGTTGCTTTTTTAGGAGTTGTGGAGCCTGTTAATGTAGTAGACAATGGAGATGGCACCCACACGGTGGTGTACACCCCTACGCAGGAGGGACCCTATATGATCTCTATCAAATATGCTGATGAAGAGATTCCTCGCAGGTAAGGTGATAAAGATGAACTGAAGATTTTAATGACCTGACTATGCTTTCCCGGCACACGAGCACCATTTAAGGGCTAGCTCTGGTCCTTTCTACTTAACCAGTGTAGCTCCCTGCACAACTTCAGGGGTCAGCGGTGGTTTGAGCCTGCTGCACCTACAGCAGAGATGCCGTAGAGGAGGTGTATCCACACCTCAATGTGTACGGCAGTAACTATCAGCCATTGACCTAGGAGGAGGGGGCAATAACGGGTTTCCCTTTAAGTCCCTTCAAGGTGAAGGTGCTTCCTACGTATGATGCCAGTAAAGTGACGGCGAGCGGACCAGGTCTCAGTTCCTATGGCATACCAGCCAGCCTGCCTGTGGAGTTCGCTGTGGATGCTAAGGATGCCGGGCAGGGACTTCTGGCTGTACAGATCACTGTAAGTAACTACAAAACCAAGCAGGAGTAGAAACATGTTGTTCTAGATGGGTGTGAGTGGCTCCTATCGGAAGTGTCCACAGCTGTACCCTGACATACCCAGTGTCCTGGAGACTGGGTTGCTGGCTGGACCTTAAGCTCTGGAGACCTCAGGAAGGTCTTGCACTCTGAAGTTTTTGAGGCTGCTTTTATGAGACTTCTGTCTTAAAGTCATCACCCAGGCTATATTTGGCTCTTGGTTAATGTTACACTCTGCAAATGCTCAAAATGAGATACATAGTTTCTTGTAAGATTATGAAAATGCTGGAATTTGAAATGGAGACAGCCTTCTAGCAGTGTAGTTCAGCAAGGCCATGAGATAACATGCACACTGAGCATTACATGATGATAAATTAACAAAAAAGTTTCCCTCAAGGTTGCCAAAAGTTATAAGCTGCTTAAGGAGATACTACAGGAATGTTTTTATTTGACTTTGTTATTGTTTTTCCTGAAATTTCTGGTGCCTGGACTCTGTGGCCTCAGCAAAAAGGTCTCTGGTTAGTGGGCCATAAAGCACATTTCTCAGCTCTGGCATGCCCAGGTCATGGCATGGCTGGTTATACTTGCCCTTCTGCATTCTTGCTCTTGTGCTGTCCCACTGTCTGCTCAGGTGTAGCAAAGCAGTTGCCTTTATTCTGGCATGGAAGTGTGCTCTTAAAGGATCCAAAATGCTTATCAGAGCTCCCAGCCTGGCCGTGGCTTTGAAGATCAAGTTCCACAAGTCCTGCATGGTGGGAGTGCATAGGTGATCCTCCTCACAGCATTTGTTTGCTTCTTGTTCTGAGCTGTTGAATGTCAAACATTTCACAAGCCTTCCTGAAAGTAGTAAGCTCTTCCGCGCTGTATGTAAAATCTCAAGTCCTTTGCAGCTTATACTGAATGCCAGGCAGTGCTAAGTCATAAAATACAGAATGGGATCAACACATGTTTCCCTTTAAGCAGGCCTGGAAGACTTTCTAAAGTGCTTCACGCTTTGCAGCTGATGAGTTGCAGTGAAAGCTGAGGCTGGGAGTAGCTCTGTTTGGAAACATGCACAGTGCTGATCTTCATTGTAGATATGAAAGCTTGATGCTGAAGCTCGACCTCTGTTTTTATGCATCTCCATAATTCTTGTGTTCAGTGTAGAAATGGTAGTTGAAGGGACTACATAGACCTGCTTTTAACTGTAGACCTTGCAGTGTGTTGCAGCCTTTGAGGTTCAACAAGACCAAGTGCCGGGTCCTGCACTTGGGTCACAACAACCCCAGGCAACGCTACAGGCTTGGGGAAGAGTGTCTGGAAAGCTGCTTGGCAGAAAAGGACCCGGGGGTGCTGGTCGACAGCCAGCTGAACATGAGCCGGCAGTGTGCCTAGGTGGCCAAGAAGGCCAATGGCATCCTGGCCTGTATCAGGAATAGTGTGGCCAGCAGGAGTAGGGAGGTGATCGTGCCCCTGTACTCGGCACTGGTGAGGCCGCACCTCGAATATTGTGTGCAGTTTTGGGCCCCTCACTACAAGAAGGACATTGAGGTGCTGGAGCTTGTCCAGAGAAGGGCAACGGAGCTGGTGAAGGGTCTGGAGCACAGGTCTTATGAGGGAGCTGGGGTTGTTTAGCCTGGAGAAAAGGAGGTTGAGGGGAGACCTTACCGCTCTCTACAGCTACCTGAAAGGAGGCTGTAGAGAGGTGGGTATTGGTCTCTTCTCCCAGGTAACAAGTGATAGGACGAGAGGAAATGGCCTCAAGTTGTGCCAGGGTAGGTTTAGGTTGGATGTTAGGAAAAATTTCTTCACCGAAAGGGTAGTCAGGCATTGGAACAGGCTGCCCAGGGAAGTGGTGGAGTCACCATCACTGGAGGTGTTCAAAAAACGTGTAGATGTGGTGCTTCAGGACATGGTTTAGTGGGCATGGTGGTGTTGGGTTGATGGTTGGGCTTGATGATCTTAGAGGTCCTTTCCAACCTTAATGATTCTGTGATTCTGTGTCAGGAGCTGGATGCCTCATCCAGGAGGGTTAACGGCAGACTCCAGTAATGCTTCCCCCTGACCTCAAACCTTTTGGGGAGCAGCTGGCCAAAGCTACCCAGTGCTTTGTCAGGACAGAGCTGCACAGTCTGTCTCCCGATCTGTGCCTCAGGGACCTGGGAAGTGTTCTTCATTTCCACCAGTGATATGACAATGAGGCCTAAAACTTCTTACAATTAATATAAAGTTCATTAAAATGGCGTGCTGCATCTTACAAACATTCTTGTATCAAACAAAGGGTAGTTAATAATAGTACTGATTGTTTTATAGTGGTCTGATACCTTTTTGCTCCTAATGGTCTATTCCTGGTACTAGTCTGTGAGTGAAGTACATTTAACCCTCAAAAACATGCAGTTCTGTATCTGTTTGAGACTATCTAAACATGGCTGTGAACAGATTTGCTGCCCTGCTCAAGGAATTCATAACTAACTTCATAGTGCCTAAATCTTCCGGTTTGCATTCCTCAGGACCAAGAGGGCAAACCCAAGAGAGTGGACATTCATGACAACAAGGATGGCACTTACACAGTCACCTATGTCCCTGACAAAACGGGTCGCTATACGATTGGTGTGAAGTATGGTGGAGATGATATYCCATCCTCTCCCTATCGGATCCGGGCATCTCCAGCTGGGGATGCCAGCAAGTGTTTGGCCACAGGTGAGTGTTGGCTCCTCTCTGTTGCTGTTGTTCGTACTTGGTGTAAAGCTGCCTTTTGAGCCTGGTACAGTTGATGTAATGGGTGTAGAAGATGCTAGAGACTTGTGTAATCTGGCTGCTCTTACAAAGAGGGGTTTTCCTAAAGATGAAGAAGCATCCACCCTGCAGGCAAGCGGAAATCTCTTGCAATCTCTAGCAAAATCTTTCAAACTGCCTGGGTTGTTAAAAAACAGCCAGATGCAACCAAAATCTGATGCTTATTTTGGCCTAGATAAATCCTGCTGAGAACAGCAGTGAGGCTGGTTTAAAAATAACACATCTGCGCACGTTCACTACATCATGCTCCCTGCACCGCAAGTGTTGCGAGGAGCTTTTCGTTCTGAGCAAGAACAGAATTAATTCTGAGGATGTGAATAGCTGGCCGTGTGCTTCTGCATTAGCAAAGCCTGTTCAGACTGGGTGTTATTAGTGGAGGTTTCTGCTGCTTTTCTGTCTGGTCAAGGTTGGACAGGGTCTGAACAGACTTTTGGAAGGCATGAGTGGAAGGAGAGAACMTAAAGATAAGACGTTACTACGCTCAAAAAAATCATTGCCTCAAAAGTCAATGCCTTGGTGTAGGGGAGGGAGTCCAAATTTGTTGCTGTAGGAGCACACTTACAGCTTCAACCCTTACCCGTTCTCAGGATGGGTGGTCATCACACAGCTTTGGGCTGGCCACCCTGGCACGCTGCCACCTCCCAGCCAGCTGGAGGCTGTGGCAGGGAGCAGAAGTGATAAAAACTAGTTACAAGAATGCCACTGTATGTTAAATCCCCTGAATTTAAAATGAATAAATAAATTAGGGAAGACCAAATTGAACAGAGAAACTTAATCTGTGATTGTAGACCTGTGAGAGTGTCTGGGCATTGTGCTGACCTGCATCGTGCAGTTAGAGCATACCCGGTGCCCATCCGGCAGCTGGCTGCTTTCAAGCCTGCTTAAACAGAGATATATTCCTGGCACAATGGAAAACAGAGCGGCAGGTATCCCCTTTGCTTCAAGATTTGTTTAAAAGAGGCCTTAATGGCTAAATCTGATACTCTTCCAAGTAACTCAAGTCGCTAACTATTCAAAATAACTGTGAAGGAGATTACTCTCAGATGCCAGCTTAAATTTCCCCTTTCCAAGAAGTGCTTCTGACTCTTCACTGTAAAGCTGAAATACAATCGCTGTAGGAGTAGATGCTGGAATACTATCAAGGTATTAAAACGGCAGGTTCGTTGCCACTTGAAAACGAGCCATTTACCTGGTAACAAGTGGCGGTCAAAAGCAAGAGTATTAAATATGTACTGCAAATAAGACTTAATAGTTCTCATTTAAACACAGTGTTCTTCAGGCTGGATCTGATTGCTACAATTTGAGCATTGTTTCATGATTTTCTTTTTTTTGGGGATGTGTGGCAGAACAGTGGAAAATCATTTGTGGGTAATGTAGGAGGAAACAGGGCCGTGGCTGCTACTGTGCCCCTTTATAGATGCTTACACAGGGAGGTTTATGTTTATACAGGGAGGTTTATGTTAAAGCAGTGACAGCCGAGTCGCTGGCTGGGGCAGAAGATAGTGCCTTTGGCTCTGCATAAAGGAGTATGACAATAAGAGTATGGGTTAAGGCATTGCTTTCTTCAAACTCTGCTTTTTCCCCCCTCTGTTCTCATCCAGCCTCTCTGATTGCAGAGGAGAAGGAAAGCTGGTGGCCAGCTCTTGCATGCCGCTGTGCTGACCAACGCTACGAACGTCCCTTGTTGTACATCTGCTCCCAAAACCACATCTGTTGGTCCCTGGGACTGGCGTTTTGGTGCCATGCTTCTCAGGCGCCTTGCGGGCGGCCTGCCTGGGAAAACTGTCCTCTGGACGCTTTCTGTAATGAAAATTGCCTTGTAGGTCCTGGAATTGCACCCACTGTGAAGACTGGTGARGAGGTTGGTTTTGTGGTAGACGCCAAATCAGCAGGGAAGGGAAAAGTGACGTGCACTGTCCTGACGCCAGATGGGACAGAAGCTGAAGCAGATGTTGTTGAAAATGAGGATGGGACTTATGATATCTTCTACACCGCCGCCAAACCAGGAACCTATGTGATTTATGTCCGCTTTGGTGGGGTGGACATTCCCAACAGTCCTTTCACCGTCATGGTAAGCCAGCTCTGCTCCAAAAATACCTCCCACTCGGATTCCTGCTACCATGTTTTATTTAGTGATAGGTTAACTCTGTGTGTAAGTGTTTGTTTAGGCATTTATTAGACTAGCAGGAGCTAATGAATCCTTGTTACTTGCAGAGCTTATTTTGAGCAGGCAATACAGTTAAGTGAAGAAGGATAGAAGCCATCAGAGGATGAAGACTTGGCTTCTCTGAACAAATTCCTTTTTCATTTCCTGACCACGTAATTCTTTTTCTAAATGATGTAAGGGTGGTTGTAATCGGCTTCTACAACTAACTACTTCAGCTGTTGCCAGATATGGTGCTCTGACTTGTCCGTGTCTCACTCTTTATAAWGTTGACCCCAAAATAAGGAATGGTCTGCTGACAGATCCAAGGGAAGCAGGCTGTTAGCTCATTAAAAATGATCTGTAAGTGCTAGTTAAACTATTATAGCCAAATCCCCCTACTTCTAATTATGTTCCTTCCAACGTGCAGTACTTCAGCATGTTTAGGTTTAAAAAGCAAACGAAACCCCAGCCTCCCTGAGGAACAGACTAGGTGCCTCTCAGGGCTCACAGAATCCCTTCACATGAAGAACAGCTCTGTGTTGGCAAAACAAGTCTTGGTCTTGTAATCTCAGCCGAGGTGGCCTCCGGTGCATCTYGGTCCGTGAAACTACACGGCCGTACTTGTGCTGAGTCTGGCTGGAGCTGGCGAGCGAGTCCTCGGGGCCGAGCACGCTGGCTCTTCCTACCTGCCACCCTGGCAGATCGCTACCGGTGTCTCCGAAGATTTCCACAAGAAAAACTACTCCCTTGGTCGCCGCTCAAAGCTCACGGCAGGAAATGCCCACTCCTGGCCAGCCAAAATTCCCACTTCCAACTGACTGATACAGTACGTGTTTGACTTGGGTGTCTCAGCTGAGGACAGAGAACAGTGAAACAGCAGTATTTCTGTTTTGCATTGGGTTTCTTAGTGGAGTCTTTCCATGCATAAGTTTCCTGTGGGTTATTTTATTAGGGTGGTTTGCAGTGGTGTAAACAGGCAGGAGGAGCTGGGGTGGCTGAGCCCGGTGAAGCTGCGTGCGTGGGTGTCAGCCCCAGCCACTCTTGTTGGGTTAAGTGGGGCAGATGGGAATTTGCAAGTCATCCTCTTGGCATGCCTGGTGGGCAGGGAGGCTGCACCGGGGGAAAACACACTTGGTGTCTTGACAATGCTCTCCCAGCTATGAATCAGAAGAATAGCTTTGCAGCTATGACTGGACGTGGGCTGGGTCATTCACCCAAGTGCATGAGCTGGGAGCAGCCTTCCCACGGCAGCAGGCTCCCCTGCCTTCTAGCTCGCACACTGTGCTGCGCAGCGCCTGGGGACTTGCATCTTAGGTTTAAACCTTTCACTTCCCTCCCTGCACCAGTCCCATTAAAAAAGGCAACTCTGAAATTCAATTCCACCAGTGTTTAGGCACTGCTTTCCGGCTTCCTTCCCAAGCTCCCAACAATGGCACATACCGGCTTTGTCCCTTTGCTGTGCTGCTGGTGGCTTCCCCCAGTGCCCAATGCCCATGGATACGGGCAGTTTCCCAGCTCCCCYGGCTGGATCCAGGTCCTTGCGATGGCGAGAGGACTGGGAGGGCTGTGCGGTGGGAGGAAGGTGTTGAGGAGCTGGAAGGAGCTGTGCGTTCTGTACTGTGAAAGGTGGGAATGCTTCCGTGCCAGAATAACACCTAACTTGCCTTTACTCCTGCCCAGGCTGTAGATGCAGATGATGCCGCCGTGCGGTCGCAGGAGCTAGTGGGCGCCTCCCCCCCTGGATTCCGCCCTTGGGTACACAATTTTTACATTTTTCAGCTGTTTTTCCCCCATCTGTGTTCCATTTCAGATGACAGCCTGCTTCTTGGGACTGCTTGAATCGCTCTGGTCATTGTGTTCATTCTTTCTGTTTGATCAATTGTTCTTGGGATCCAGACCTTGTTTTTTCTTTGCTGCTTGAAGGGAGCCTCCAAATAAACTCTCATTTAAACACGAAGAGGATCATTACACCTACAGCTTCTCCTTCTGCAATGTCTACTGTTGGCAAAAGCAACCTGAGTGCATCGCTTTGTTTTCTCAGTAAAACAGCACAGTGTCTTGAGTCTAGAGTCGCATTGTGAAACTTGTTTCTTTTGTCCATTTTGTGTTGCAATCACTCTGCCCCATTCAAAAATCACTTTCTCTTCCAGGCCTTAAGCAACTAAATCCTTTCAGATGGAGCCACTTAGGGTCTTGCGTGCGCTACATTGTCTTCCATCCCTTTGTGTTCCATTTTTATCTCTAACTTTTTTCCAGCATGTCTTCCATTTGCACCGTGTTTGATTCGCTCTGCTCTGCGGTGTGGTGGTGTTATGAAGGAGAGCTTGGCCGGACAGTGCTCTGGTTGAGCCCAGTTCTGTGGCTGGCTGCGATAATCACCGCACACCCTCTTCTGCTTGTGCTCGCAGTGGAGTTGCTCAGTGATCATTTGGGTCTACTGTCCTTTTTGAAGTGACCCATCCTTTTGCTTCCTTTAGGTCACGGAAGAAGCTTATGTCCCGGTTGGAGACATGAACGGCATGGGATTCAGGCCCTTTGATATGGTTATCCCTTTTGCCGTAAGGAAAGGAGAAATAACAGGTACCTGGAGTACGCGTAGCCTCTCGGGGAGGTTTTGCTTTTTGTTAGCATGTTTATCCATTTGCAGCTAACAGTCTGGGTGGTCTAGACCACAGCGTATGGGGGAGGATTGTACCCTGCCAGCAACTTAGTTGTTTAATTTCACATCAAGTGGCACCAGCTGAGGGTCAGTAGGATACACCCTGCTGATGGTTTGAGTTAAATGGGAGGATTCTTGGTGCTGCTGTGGTCCTCAGYGCTCTGTGAGCGACTGCACTGTAGGACCTGTTGCTGCTTTTTCCCCTSTGGAGCAGCTACATGAATCCTTGATAAGCTCCGTTATTTATTTTGTGCAGATGCTGYGAAACAGTCTAATCCTGCATTCCTGTCACATACCTTCTCCAAAGCAGGTGACCGATCTTCCACAGGTCTGGCAGCTGAGAGCATCACCCCAGTAACACCCCAGTTGCACTAAGCTCCTGCACACACGGGCTGTGTCCCCTCCTGCCCTCTAGCTCAGCAATCCCACCCCAAGCTGGTCTGTCCCTGCTGAAGGGACAGTCGATCTTTCCTTTTTTAAAAGAGCTGCAGGAGAGGGAGCGTTTTGCGACAAGGTAGATTGGTGCCTTTCCTGGGGCTTGCCGTGGAAGTTTCAGTGGCTGAAGCAAACAGCCCTGCCTGTAGAGTTTGTAAGGTCACAAGACTGTTTGCCAGATGTCTACCACTGCGTTGCATTCATGTAGTTTAAGTAGAAAACATGTCTGGTTAGTGTTCCCATTAGTCTCCTATTTGTGCCTGTGGGTAAGGAATTTAACAATTTAAAATGCTTGTTTAAAATGGCTAGACAATTCTTTGTGGGTGGGAGAGGGGAAGCAGGCAGCTTCTCCTTCTGTAACTCCCACGGTGGCTTTTTGTAGGTGAAGTACACATGCCCTCTGGAAAGACGGATAYGCCAGATATTGTGGATAACAAAGACGGCACAGTAACAGTGAGATATGCACCTACTGAGGTTGGGCTGCATGAAATGCACATAAAATATATGGGAAAGCACATCCCAGGTGAGTCTGACAAAGCAGGCAACACAAATCCAAGTGCAGTGTCCTGCTGCTGCATCTGCTCCCTGGTGAGGTTTCTATAGCTTAGTTGTATACACTGCAGTGAGAACTGCCTGGGACGTCTTACCGATCAGCAGCAGTTCATCTGCAAGCAGTCCAGAGAGCAACTAACGCAAAGGAGTAAGTGCCGGCACATGTGAGCTTCCATTGTGGTTTAATAGTACCAGCCAGGCTTAAAATGGGTTTTGGTTTTGGAAGCTAGCTTTTGTGGCACTTTATTATGAAGAAGAAACATACAATTTTCTAACTACCATTTTTTTCAGGTTGAAATTTACTGCCGTGGTGCTCAACAAAACTAGTGGTTACAGCGTATGTTTATCCTTAAAACTGCATTGGCTTAAAAATCTCCAATCTGTGGGGAGGACTAAGTGGCTAAAACACTATAGTTACTCTTTCCATCTCATTGCAATAAAATAAAACACACATGCACACTATGCTGTAATCTTTCTTTCTTCCTGGCTGCTTCTTAACAAACAGAAACCACTGCCTTTCATTCCCTTTCTCTTCTCCTCTTTTGTCCTTACTTCACCAGCTCCCCAGCCGAAGCTCTGCCTCGCCTGGAGGCTGGGGCTGCCCCGCGGTTCTCCAGGCACRCCGGCTGCGTGGGGCTGCGGTGAAAAGGGGCAGATCCATAGAAGGATCTGTAGACATGAGACAAAATACCTTCAGCACTGCCTGAACCGGGCTGCTGGTTCTGTTGGTGTACAGAAACACAGGATAACTTTGGCTGAAGCAGGGAGCTCGATAATGTGATGCATGGTGCTACTTCAGTATCTTCAGCACTTTGTATGGGTATGGCACCWCCGTAAGTGCCAAACTGTTGGATGTATCGGTTCAGTAAGACCAGTACCCTGCGCCTGGACAAAAGGATGATGTGCCGTAATGTTTCCTTCTTGAAGGCTGTCATGAMTCAAACTTGCTACTGTCTCAGCTGCAAAATCTAGCTTTGGACTTAAGAGCTATCATCTGTGCCTTTTTTTGAAACCATTATTGGCTGTTGGTGACTGTACTTTTCGTTCTTGTGCACCAGCTTAGCTAATCGGAGGCTGGCAAATATGCTTTTGGATACCCTCCAAATTTGCTAGTTCAGGTTCGTTGAGTCAGACAATGTGCTGTGCTAGTTCCTAATTCTGAGCTACCAAAATTCAGGATCTGTGCCTGAACTGAAAGCCTGCTTCTGAGTCATGTTCTGATTTAATGTGCTAAAAATAAACTTGTAATGAACAAGACCCTTTACAACATCATTGAAGCTTATCTCTGGTAATTTGAGTAACACTTACTTTGTCATGACTGAATMTGTAACAAATTGTGGAGAAGATGAAAGGGGAGGCTTACTCGTTTTTTAAGTGCATTACAGTCACATAAAGGTTCTTCAAATATCAAGTAGTGAGAATAGCGTTGAAGAACATGGGTATCAGTAAGCATAAGAATAAGATCCCGTTAGGTGAGAACAGCTTGATGTCTGTTTTGTTCTTGTAGTCCAGGCTGCTCATCCTTAAAAGTGCGTTGTTTTGTTTTTTTTTTTTTTTTKTTGTTKTTKTTTTTTTTTTCCTTTAGAGAGCCCTCTGCAGTTCTATGTGAATTATCCAAACAGCGGCAGTGTGTCTGCTTATGGGCCTGGCCTCATTTATGGGGTTGCCAATAAACCAGCAACTTTCACCATTGTCACGGAAGACGCAGGAGAGGGTAAGTCTATTCTCTAAACCCATCTTACCCTAAGCTAGGAACTTCCTGGAAGTGTAAYGTGTATCGGCATTGATCTGCATTCATTTGCCCAACTGTGAATCTCTGGTGTGATACAAATGACGTACAAATATCAGGTGAAACAGATTTCATCAAGCTGAAACTTGCAGTAAAAACTGTCTTATTACGTCTTCCTAGATGTACCCTGTGGTACAGGGTGCAAATGATTCATTTAATTAAAAATGAACTGAAGGCAGCTTAGATCTAGTGGATGGTGACTGGATGTGGAATCACTGTTAGGTAAATCTAACAGACTGAATAGAGTTGTAGTCTTAGTGGATTGGCCCGAGCTCTTTTTTTCTGCTGTCCTTTGAAAACATGCATCTAAGCTGCATATTCAGTACCAAGTACTGGATCTTCCTCTTTGGACCAAGTCTTTGGACTTGGTGTGCATGAAAATTTACAGAAGTGCTGTTCTTGTTTCCTAGGTGGGCTGGACTTGGCTATTGAAGGGCCTTCAAAAGCAGAGATCAGCTGTATTGATAACAAAGACGGGACGTGTACGGTCACGTACCTGCCTACTCTACCTGGGAACTACAGCATCCTGGTCAAGTACAACGACAAGCACATCCCGGGCAGTCCATTCACGGCCAAGATCACGGGTATGAAGTTTAGACTTCTGGAAGYGCTTCATAATGAAAATTAACCTCTGATAGCATGGAGGACCTGGTTTGTGCAGGAACGTGAAGTCCTCCGACTTGTTCTGCACTTAACCTTGCAATATTTTCTGACTCGTTTCTCTTTATATATTCAGATGATAACAGAAGACGGTCCCAGGTTAAGCTTGGTTCTGCTGCTGACTTTTTGTTGGACATCAATGAGACTGATCTCAGTCTCCTAACAGCCAGCATTAAAGCCCCATCAGGTCGTGATGAGCCTTGTCTTCTGAAGAGGCTACCCAATAACCACATTGGTAAGCTCTGACAGTCTTGATCTGAGAAAGCAGTATAGTAGCCTCTACTCCAGTTTGCTTTGCTATGTAAAATGACTTCTCTGCTCCTTCCCAGAAGAGTGTTGTCAAACCAAGTGGTTGATATTGTTTGGTCCAGTTGGCCAAAGACAGAAGAGTATGAAGAATGACTACTTGGGTTAGCTTGCACGTGAGGTGCCAGGTTGTGATTGAAGTGCTTTTTGTCAGCGTATGTGAATGGCTTTGTGGCCCATTTGAGAGCAACACTTCAACATGTGTGAAGAGAGTGCTCTTTCAGTATTTCATTTCTTGGTGTGATTGAGGCATTTAAATCAAGTATAACATGCATAAAAAGTGAATAAGTTTGTCACATTTCTCTGCTTTGTAGGCATCTCCTTCATTCCACGGGAAGTAGGAGAACATCTGGTTAGCATCAAGAAAAACGGGAGCCACGTACCGAACAGCCCTGTAACAATCATGGTGGTCCAGTCTGAGATAGGAGATGCCACACGAGCAAGAGTTTTTGGACGTGGCTTGGTAGAAGGACGAACCTTTGAAATGTGTGACTTCATTGTAGACACAAGAGACGCAGGTTAGTTCCACCGCAAAGGGACTGTGAGATGCTGTGAGATATATATCCTCTCTAAATGASAGCATTGTTTCCCTCAGCGTGCGACCACCAGGTCACAAGCTGCAAAGCAGCAGATGCAAATAGTGTATTAAGCATGCACAGTCATTATTGTCAGTTATTAACTACAGACAATGCTATTAACTTCTAAAATGCTTTGCATTGTCTTGGCTGATGTGTTCTGTTACAGCCAACAGGGACTGTCACTGAGGCACTGATGAAGCTTTTCTTCCATTTGATGGTGCTGGTTCTAGTATTGGGTACAGTAAGAAGGAAATGAGGAAGATACTTCCCTATTGGTTTAATGTGGAGCCTTGGCCACAGTCTTTGAAGCTAACTTTTCAACATTAATGAAATAAAATGGATATGGTCAGAGCATTTTAGGAGCTGAATGCATGCTGTGCCTTGAATATCTGACTGATTAGGACTACAAAAATGTTATTAAGGCATCTTGCAACTCCCATGTGCCCATTATGATACAAACCTACCGACTAGCTACTGCTATGGGTTGGAACTATTTTATGTCAAATTTATAATAGCACTCTGGAAATCTGAGGCTAACTTAGCTGTATTGTAGGTTATGGTGGGATCTCACTGGCAGTTGAAGGACCCAGCAAGGTAGATATCCAAACCGAAGACCTAGAAGATGGAACTTGCAAAGTATCCTATTTTCCAACTGTACCTGGTGTGTACATTGTGTCGACTAAATTTGCAGATGAACATATTCCAGGTAAGCACAAGTGTTGGGCAACTCTTTGGTTAGTACAACAGAAGTCTTACCTAGCTGGCCAGCACACTGGAACTGTGGGTGGGCTGTGTGATCTGTCTCGGACTGTAAGTCCCAAAGATTCAAGGAGGTCCTACCAGTACCCTCCACAAGCAGCAAGCATCCAAAACTGTTTTGGTCACATGGGTGTATTTCACTTGGACCTGACTGTTAGCTGGCTCTAAAACTTCCCTCATGATCCACTACAAGTCAGAGGAAGCTTTCGCTCCTCCCCTCGATGCAGTGCGTAATGAGCAGAGGAGGAATGACTTGCTGTGGTACTTACAGGCAGCCCATTTACTGTGAAGATAAGTGGTGAAGGAAGAGTTAAGGAGAGCATCACACGAACAAGACGGGCTCCCTCTGTTGCAACAGTAGGAAGCATATGTGATCTGAACCTAAAAATTCCAGGTAAGCAACGTCCTTATCCCCATAACCATAACTTGCACTTGTATAGCGTGGGTGTACCTGAAGCAGTGGAAATAACTTCAATGTTGTCAAGACATCCTCATATTAAGAGTGTAGGGAAGAAACACTAGTAGTGTGGTCTCTGTGAACGGTTAAAAATAAGCATAACCATGATCAACATATGGAGAAATAAATACCAGGGAGGCCTTAATCTATTCTGTGTACAGCAGGCTGGAGAATGGGCTGCACARCTCACCCTGTCTCCAGGGTTTTAAGATCATCATGTTGGCTGTTAAGTATGTGTACTGCTGTCTGGCAGATGTGAATTACGTAGGCCAGTCTTCACTGGCTGCACTTATCCAGCCTCTTCATCTGCCTTCATAGTGCCTGGTAAACTGTAACTGGCCGGGCTTGCTGCTCAGCAGCACGCATTTAGCTGAGCCTACAAACTGGCACCTAGGTGCCTCTTCTGTCACTTGTATTGTGTAATCACTTGAGCTCAAGTCCTGCTTACAAAAACAAAATACCAAAACCCTTTGTCACTTTTTAATCTGCATTTTTTTTATTCTCTTCTTGTTAGAAATTGACTGTGGGGATATGACAGCCCAGGTAACTAGTCCCTCTGGAAGAAACTTTGATGCCGAAATCGTAGAAGCTGACAAAAACACCTATTGCGTCCGCTTTGTGCCACAAGAAATGGGTGTCCACACTGTGGATGTCAAATACAGAGGGCAGCCGGTGCCGGGCAGCCCCTTCCAGTTCACCGTGGGGCCGCTGGGCGAGGGAGGAGCCCATAAAGTGAGAGCTGGAGGCCCAGGGCTGGAGCGTGGAGAGACGGGTGTCCCAGGTGAGTCCTCTGCTCTCGCTAGGCTCCAGTGCCTGCTGTGCGCAGGCCTGCAGCGCAGAGCCTTGGTTTCTGTTGGCCTCTCCTCTGAGAGCTTGAGCAGAGCTTGGTGTAACACCATAGGGTCACCCCAAGCCAGGGGTGGTCAGTGGAGATACGTGGAGAGATAATATTGCTGCATCATGCGGATGTAGAAGTCTGGAAATCCACGCTTTGGAAACGGACTGCTCTCACAGGATGAGCTTGAGGTTGTAAGGTGTGTTATACAGGGCTGATAGGCTAATTCAAGGCTAATAGGAGCCTCTTGGAGAAACTGCTAAGTGTTATACCCAGGATGACAGGACGAGGTACCGTTCCTCATACACATATGTGTGGGATGCTGCACGGTCTGTTAGGAAGAAGCTGCAACCCAGTGGCAGCAAACTTACTCTTGTGTGTGCTCTCGTGTGCTTCAACAGCTGAGTTCAGTATATGGACACGGGAAGCTGGAGCTGGAGGACTGTCTATTGCTGTAGAAGGCCCAAGTAAAGCAGAAATCGCCTTTGAGGACCATAAAGATGGATCTTGTGGTGTATCATACATAGTTCAAGAGCCAGGTATGTACCAAGACCAAATCATACTGAAATAACACTGAATGCTATTCAAAGAAACTAAGGATACTCACTGCTTCTTCTCTCCCTGCAGGCAACTATGAGGTRTCCATAAAGTTCAATGACGAGCACATTCCTGAAAGCCCCTACCTGGTTCCCGTCATCGCCCCCTCTGATGATGCTCGCAGGCTCACTGTCACTAGCCTTCAGGTGAGACATAAGGAAACATCTCCACAACTTGCCACACAGACTGATTTCGTCCTTGTTCTCTGAGACCAAAATGGTTGTCCTTTCTTCTTAGTAATAGCCTTGTCTTGGTTGGTGCTTGTTTTCAAGCTCAGCTTGCAGCCAGAGAGAGGTTTTTGGCAGCTGGCCCCTTGGTAACTTGGGCTGGTAGAGCTGGCCCAGCTCTGGCTAGCCAGAATTTGGAGGCAGAAGGCTCAACTGAGTGTATTACAGGTGGTAACACTTGGGAATTAAGAATAAGAGGCTCTAGAAATAGCGTTGGAGGAGCTAAAACTTGCTTTCCACCCCATTAGCTAGGGGAAGGCCAAGGAGAACTGAAACGTGAACATGAACCACCAGTGATGATGCTGGTACCGACTGACTTGCGTGGCACGGACTGAAGAGCTGGGTTTCCACGGGCAAGGCAGCGTAGGGCTGCGTGGTTGGGACGTTGCTGCAGCCTCCCTGGAGCATTCGCRTGGGCAGATGGAGGGGGCCCCGCTGTGAGGTCAGAGTGCAGATTTGCTCTGGCTGACGTCACAAAACCACACAGTCGCAGCTCAGATGRTTCATGAACAGTAGCGAATCTCGGAGGGAATCTCAGCTTTGTAGTTTGTCTGGGCTCATCTGTTAACCTCACCATATCATTTTTGTGTGTGTGTGGTTACATGCATTAAAATACAAGTAACATTAAAGGCCTGGCTTAAGTCTCCAAAGGCAGAAACTTGGATGTGAGACTGAGAATCTGTGTCTAAATATACTGTACCTCAGTCCTCATCGAGTTGTGATAAGCAATTAGTACTTCAGTTGAGGCTTTTTTTTTGGATATGTCCCATCTGTGGTCCCAAGGAGTTTGCCTGGGCTGCAGGACTCCTCCACCTTGGCTGTGTAAATGAATCATGACAGCCTGATCCGATAGTCTCTCTTCTAACCAGGAGTTACAAGGACGTTAATTAGTCACTGTGGTATTGATGTTTCTCTTGTGTTTCATTTAAAGACTCTTTGACAGGAATACTCTCTTCAATTAAGTCCTGGAGAGGCAGATAAAGCTGAGTATTCGGTAATGGAGCGCAGTGTGCAGCATCAGCCTCCGCTAAACCCGCATCAGGGACTTACTTTATACATTGTACCTCAGTTCTACTCAGTTGCATTTATTTCCCTCTTCAGGATTTAGTTGAAAACAAAACCAGGTAAAGTATGTTCAGCATAAAATATTACTGCTGGATTGCTGCATGGGCTGCTCTGGTTGAGGACCGTTGCAGCACGGATGCTGAGCTGCCTCGCCTTCCACCGATGGCCTGACAGCACGGCAACATCTGGTTTCGTGTTTTAAATTACTTTCTCATGTTAAGACGTCTTGTGGTGGCGTTCTAAATACAGCCTCTTGTGGCAAATATAAACATGCATATTACTCTTTCAGACAACTGGATTATCAGAGGCTTTTCCCCTGAATGAATCTGGAATGAATGAACGGGCTGAAAATGGAGCTATAGCTTAAACATTCTTTAAATCAAATGCCTGAATACCGGGGGCTGACCTCAGTGATAATGGGTGACTAGTCTCATAAACCTGCCTCTGCCTGATCTGACAGTCGTCTGGCTTCCAAAAACGGTCTGTTACCATGGGAAAAATCAGCCTAACCAACGTGGGTGACTCCTAAATCAGCCACCCCCTAAAAGGGAGAGTGCTTCTGATTTGAGAGTTAGGGCAAGTCACAACTTTACGCCTTTTGTTGAAATCTAAAAAAAAAAAAAAATTGTGCTGAAGTGGTTATTTCCCTTCCGCAAATCTTGCGCTGTCTGAAACGAGAAGTTTAAATTTGATAATCTGACTGTTGCGTTCTCAGGAGTCTGGATTAAAAGTTAATCAGCCGGCATCGTTTGCTATAAGGCTGAATGGGGCAAAGGGCAAGATCGATGCTAAAGTCCACAGCCCCTCCGGAGCTGTAGAAGAGTGCCACGTGTCTGAGCTGGAGCCAGGTGAGCACGGCTTTATGTTGGTCAAAACAAACTGGGTGACCTCCAAAACACACTCGCTGCCCTATAGCAGGGGGGTTTAGTCCCTTTGGCTTGCAAACGGTGTACCCAAAGGACAAGCACCTGGCTTGGAGAATGACTTCTTGGTGTCAAGAGTTGTTCGGTCAGGGTTATGTCCATGCTTTTCCTAGACAGCTCATGAAATGACTGAGCCCTAACTTGTGTAAGATGCAGATATTTAAGTCTTGGCTTGCCAGTGAAGGTACAGTGATATTAGGCATAAATGAAATATGATGTGGTTGTTGAATTTAGCCAGGGAAGAAGTTTATTTTTCAAAGCTATGCTTCCATCTTTGACTAATAATTTATTTTTAACTCGCACTCACTCTGTCATACGAAACGTCAAGGAAGCTGAATATGAGCAAACACTACAGAAAGCTCAACACCTGTTTCAGCAATGAGCTTTTCTTTTTCACTTGAAGTCTGAATGAATTATGGACTGTAGTATGGACAGACAGCAGCTGTCCGGCTGGGGAAGATCAGTCCTTCCTCTGGGTTAACACGCAATCAAAAATGTTAAATATCAGCAAGTTGCTAAATGATTTTTATTAAATAAAGGTGCAGTGTCTGTGGTGTTAAAGCAGCACGCTCAGCCYGCTAAGATTTGGCTTGCTATTACCAGCTGCTTTTCTTCTGCGCTGCTCCCTCGACTGCTGACAGGCTGGGCTGTGATTAAGCTGTCATGTTTAGTGCACGCGTGAGGCAAATAACCCTAAAACTCACCCTGCAGACTAGATGACAGCTGAGATCAGGTCCTAGTAGACAAGGTGAAAATGCAACCCCTGACACCTCCTGCGATAAATACAGTGTTTTCCTACTTAAATATGAGCTTAGCAGCTTGTGTAGCTGAGTTTGCTTAAGCTGGGACCAAAATATGTTGAAGCGTTACAGAAGCCTTGCTTGGGTTGCTAATGAGCCCTGCATTGGGTTTAATTGCTGTTCTATTGTTATTTCTGATATATCAGAAAAGCCACTTCTCTCTTGCAGATAAGTATGCCGTTCGGTTCATCCCCCATGAAAATGGCATCCACTCAATTGACGTGAAGTTCAACGGAAGCCATGTCGTGGGCAGCCCTTTCAAAGTGCGTGTTGGCGAGCCTGGGCAGGCAGGCAATCCCGCGCTCGTCACGGCATACGGATCCGGCCTGGAGAGCGGTACCACGGGTAACCCTTCTTTTACAGCTCTGATACAGACCTGTTTGCACTTTGGCTTTCTGAGAGAGACAGAAGCTGTTCCTAGGCATATTTTTACATGACTTTCCTTGCTAAGGCAGCTGAACTAACCCACATTCTCTGCCGACCTGGGCGCAGACTAATTTTGCTTTCTCGCATGCTCCTCAAGTCTTATAACCACGATAAGCGAGTCTGCAGGCTATACTGAGCCTTAATGAACTTAAAACCTCTGTAAACCAGCAACTGCAGCACGAGTTCACTTGAACTGGTTAGCAGCTGGGCTACGACTGCGGGTTAGCTTAGCTCCACGTCGGTGGTCCCTCGGAGCTCCGGAGACGCTCTGGCTCCCTTCCACGTGTGAACAAGATGTCTGCAAAGGCCGGAGGCTTTTGTGAATGCAGATACTGAGTTGGCTGTCTAGTTGAAGGAGTCTTGTTTAACTTGCATACCCCTGTTAATTAGGCAGGTACGAGGGTGTACCCAGTTACCTTTTCTTCAGCGCTTGCACCTCTAAGACATCTCAAGTTAAATGTAATACGATGTGTAAGCTCTAGGGAGTACGGTGGGTTGTTCTGTTTGCAGTGTGCTATGCGTGCTTCAGACGCAGCGTGAACGCTGGCTCTTCTTGGAATCTGACACCCAGTTATCTCTGCRGCTGCCCCATCTGACAGTTCTCAGCTCAAGAATGTCGAGTTTAGGGGTTTTTTTCATTTATATGATTTATGGCCTTAGTAAGAAAGTATGAAAACATTCCAGGATATGCACTTCAATTTATTTAGCCGTGTGCTTTCTTGGGCCACACACACAGGTGAATAGCAGAGTAAAACTGGGGGKTTTTTTTTCCCTTTTGATATGCAAGGTGATAGCTAGTTCCTCTTATCCTATCTACTGCTGTCTTTCRTGGATTTCATTTCATACTTTTTTCTCCCTGGAAAAAAAAAATACTGCAGTTATTCAGTCAAAGCTTCTGCTGTTCTGGAGAAACCAAGCAGTTGGTTTTGGAAACGTATGGATATAGTATGTAAAATAAAAGATATTATAGCCTGTGCTGCTTTAATAGGTGGAAACAAAAGYACTCATTAATACTAGCCACTGATGCATCAGGGACAGGGGAATTTTTCTCCATCTATAAAGGTGCTTGGGGTTGTTTTTAGTCTAAATAGACTGTTTAACTTCAGCGAAGTTACTCTGTGCCCCCTTGTTGAATCCTGGCCGCTGCCAAAAGCTCAGTGCCCTGGGAGCTGCTGAGCAGCGTTTCCGAACAATGATCTAGTGTGGAGGTTTCAATAGCCGGTGGCTGAGCACCTGAAACGTCCCCCCGGGAGGGGTACGCGTCTGCAGCCTCCAACAATGTGAGCCTTCATTTGGGGCACGGAGAAAAAGCAGTGACTTCGGAGCAAGAAGTCTTCAGTGAGAAGCTGTGAAGCTTGCTGGCTTTGGAAATGAATTTTCCTCTGGTTGAGCRGTGCATATTGCAAGCTGATTGCCTTACCTCCCAGGCGGACGGTGCCGGTGAGATTTACAATGAGATGGTATGGTCCTCTGTGGGAGCTGGGTTCTTCCAGCGTTGCGACACAGCAGGCTCTTGTGTGGAGAGGCTGGGAACTTCTCCCTAGTTTATCACCACGCTTGCGTGTTTCAGTCGCAGCTGCAGTAAAGTTTCCCATAACTGTCCTGGTTTGTCTGAGCTCAAGCACTTTGTTCTTCCTCAGCAGTGTCTGATACAATAGCCCAAAGATCATAAATATTTGAAGCTAGGGTTTGACAGTAAATTATTTGGGGGCTGAAAGCCTTGCTTAATTTTTTCTTGTGTTGCTGGCGTTGTGTCATTGGCTTAGTATTAGCAGCAGTAATTCAGCTGTGTTAACCAGATGCTGTAATTAAACAAGCTTTTGTTTCCACAAAGTGCTTGGAGTGCTGTTGCCGAGTAGTTCAAACACCCGTCTCCTCCAGGGGAGATCTGCCCCTCGTCTCTCTTGCTTTCTTGTGGGCTCTTTGCTGATTTACGGTCCAGGCAGTGAGATGRCTCCGACCTTTCCCGAGCTTAACCATGCAGGAGGCTGTGTCGGCACGGGCTCTGATGCCCAGTAGAAAGGCTCTTGTTCTAAGAGTTTTCTCTCTAAGCCAGTCTTTTGATGCCAAAATCCTTGCATTTTGGTCCTAAAGGGCTCTCGTGACCCCTTTTCCCGCCCGCCGCGCAGTCACACAATGTGAGCGGAGGAGGGAGCGGGGTGCCAGCGGGGGGACTGCTGGGGTGCAGAGCAGGCCCGTGTGAGGATGCTGGGGGAGGCATGCTGTCCCTCCCTCGTCTTGCACCAGACTACCTGTTCCTATTTAATAACAGGCTGCTTTTGTAACATCGGGTGTGAGGAAGTGTGTGTCTTACTGTGCTACGTCTTTCTAGGATTGCAGTCGGAGTTTTTCATTAACACRACCAAGGCTGGTCCAGGTACCCTCTCTGTTACAATTGAAGGGCCATCAAAGGTGAAAATGGACTGCCAGGAAACTTCAGAAGGTTACAAAGTCATGTACACACCCATGGCTCCAGGAAACTATTTAATTGGAGTTAAATATGGTGGACCTAACCACATAGTGGGCAGCCCCTTCAAGGCAAAGGTTACAGGTAAAAAGCTAACCAGTATTTACTGTGTGCCTGAAGTAGTTTGTGTCAYTCAGCAAGTATGTCCCTCCGAGATAGTGCGGCATTCAGGTCTAGATGCCCAAAAACATGAGAAGCAAAATGTTTCTCCCCATCACCTCCAAAGCCTAGATGAGGGATCTCAGGAGAGGCTACAGGAGCATTAGTCACGGAGCTTGCCAGCTTGACTCAGTGGAGGGCCATAAAACAGCTTCATGGGGGAATATTAAAGCCTGACCTAGAGCTAGGGTGTTGCATTGGCAGTAGGGAAATAYGACTTATTTACCCATTTTTCACCCCCAAAGCCTGAAACCTGGTTGCCTGTAGCATAATTGATGCCCCTCTTGGTCTCATTTTTGGTGCAGGTGTCACCTAACCAAAGGTTAGTAATGTCTGGCAGGCTTTTAGATTATGTGAGGAAGGCTGGTTTAGGAAGCTCTTTCTCTCTTCAGTGCTGTTTTTAAGCACAAACTGGAGTTCATCTCTACGGCTGCCCCTGAGCTAGTGAACCCTCTCCTGGTGCCCGTGGCGCGGTGATGTTCTTGGGAGCGGACGGCAGGGACTGCGCTCCCCCAGGCTGGGACATGCTCTGCTTTCAAAATGGGTTATTGCAAAATTGCACCTGCTTTTCTGCCAACTTGAGTAATTTTTGGCATTCGGTGATTGGAGCACAATTAACTCTTCTTAAGCAGCCAGCTTTGCTTAATGAATCCTGAAGTTCCTGTGGTCCTTTAACCACTCTAGGGCTCTGGGGTGGGATTGTTGCCAACATTTCTGGAAGATGTCGGCTTAAAAACCCAAGTAGGAAATTGCTCCTCTCCGAAAATGCATTTTGGATGCAGAATGCATGCTAGTCATTAGGAGGGTTTCGAAACCGCATTGTAAATGCCTTTCAGATGGGGTGAACCTGAATGTCAGAAGTCTTTTCTGTTTCCAGGACAGCGACTGGTTAGCCCAGGCAGCGCCAACGAAACTTCTTCCATCCTGGTAGAGTCAGTGACAAGGTCGTCAACTGAAACTTGCTATAGCGCCATTCCCAAATCCACCTCGGATGCCAGCAAAGTGGTTTCCCGGGGAGCAGGACTCTCAAAGGCTTTTGTGGGTCAGAAAAGCTCGTTCTCCGTGGACTGCAGCAAAGCAGGTATGGGTACAGGAACCAGCTGGATGTCAGGGTGGTTTAGCTGGACATTTTTTTGCCCTAAACCAACTTGCAAAGTTAAAATTCAGAGCTTGAGGTGATGATCTGGTTCTAAAGAAAAACTCTAAATGCTACATGGTGCTTACCAAATGAATCCTAATATAGAGGCTGTAAGGATGCCAGTTCCTCTCCAAATGGCTTTATCTGAGCCAGATGTACCTGAAAGAAACCACAGGGTTATGGCATGAGAACAAACAGGTTGCTGAACTTAAGCAACCCTCGTGGTGCATTGTAGCATGTAATGCAAGGTGTTCCCGTAAGCCTTGAGCACTGATCATCATCATCTGGGAGCTTTGTGGTGGGTGGATTACAGGCCAGCCGTGTTCACTGGTCTCTGCTATTAACTTCTAATGAAGTACTTGAAAAGCAGTGCCTGCTCACTTTCACGAGCGGTGTTAATGTCTCCTGTGCTCTAGTTAGCTAGTGGTAGCCTGTCAGGTCTGGCAAAATGCACAAATAAACCCTTGCCTGTATGAGGTTGAAGGCTTTTTTAAATAAAATTCCTTCTTTTACCAAATTAGCTTAGCCATACCTCAGACTACCACTCTGTGAATTAAAATAACAAAATCCTCGTGTTATGAAGCTAATATATTACGGTACAACCATGCTTGTTTCTTTAATCTTAAGAATGCTAACAGTCTGTTATTTTGCTGTAGGTTCAAATATGTTGTTAGTTGGCGTCCACGGACCTACAATACCGTGCGAAGAGGTATCCATCAAGCATTTGGGCAGCCATCAGTACAACGTAACGTATGTTGTCAAGGAGAGGGGTGACTATATTCTGGCAGTGAAGTGGGGTGACGAGCACATCCCCGGGAGTCCCTTCCACGTCACTGTTCCTTAAACTCGTCCAGCGTCAGAGTCGATCGTTGCGTTTGCAATTCAGATGTAGAGTTATACTGGGTGCAGTCCTGTTGCAAAATGCAGTATCTAGATACACACGGCTCACATTTCAATACAGCCAGAAGTAAACTCTGTAACTTCATTTTTTACAAGCATTTCACTTCTATCCTACTTACCAACCTAATGTCAATCTATTTAATGTCCTCCTCAAATTGTACCTTTGCAGTAGTGTCCGGGTCACTGTTAATGTTTGGAGAATCATGTGGATAACTAGACACTTAATTTCCCTTGCGGATGTTGAAGACTTTAGATGTTAATTGAAAACTGGAATTTGTCTTTGTAATTGGGTATCTTAACTACTGATTTTATTTGACTGGAGACTTTACGTTTTAGTTATGGAATATGACTTGGGCTGTCCCCAGTTCAAATTCTTTTCTGTAAAGAAATGAGGTAAAACTGGTACTATAATAGGTGCCTTTGTATACTTGATCAATTTTAACGCTTAACATTATAAAAAGCTACTAAAAGTGGCTTTACCACTCAAATTTAAAATGTTTTTGAAAATGCTTTGCTACTGGTTTACATTTAGGAAAAGTTTCTCTTATAGCAAACCAAAAGCTGACTGAAAATGACTTCCTGGAAGCTTTCAGCCTTTCTGTGTTAACGCTTTGTAAATCTAGACAGGTAGCTTTTTGGCCATGGTGCTAGCAATGCGGTTTTTAATTAGCTTGGGATTCTGATGAGATTWCTGTAACTTTACAGGTGACTCCCCACACTCCTTTTGATTTATTTTAAGAGCAACCCCCAGTTTGGCTGGGTTAAATAAAGCCCCTAAACTTGTCGAGCCAGGCATAGCGCTCACCTGTGTGACCCAAAATTGATGCAGGTCAGAGCACAGTGGTGTATTGGGAAGATGATYGGCGGTTTCCCTGGAGGCTGCGGGCCGGGCGAGTAGCTGAGATGGTGCAAAGAAGCCAGCCTGGGGATGGGACCCCACATCTGTAGCTGGGTATGGGGCGGGAGGGAGGGCGGGTGTGCGAATTCATCAATAATAGCAATACCAATCAACAAACCCATCTTTGGTGCAAGTTGTTTTATTACATCTCAGTCCAAGGACATGCCTGAAGCACGTTCATCTCTCCTGAAGTCCCCCTCGCGCTGCAAAGGGCATTCCTGCTCTGGGTCAGGGAGTGAAAACTTCCATGATAACTTGTCTTTTTGTCCTGGATTACTCCATGCTACTTCCCAAGTGCGTATCTGGATTGCTGTCAGCTGCTGGGGCTTTAGTAAACTCTCCAAATGAGCTTTAACTCTGTGATTATGAGAAGGTAGGATTTGTTGAAAACCTGTTGAAAYGTCACTGTCTGTCCCTAGGGAGAAGTTCATGCTTACGGTTCTGTAGTTACGTGTGGATGCACTACTTCCAGCACAGTCATTGGGGAAATAAAGGAAGGTTGGGGTTTTTTTACTGTGCTTTTTTTTGTGCCTTAATGTGAAATGCTCACTACATTGTAAACTAGGAAGTAAAAACAAAATAAACTGGAATAAAATGCAGGATTGTAAAATTGTATCTTATAACTTATTAAATAGAAATGTTTGCTTCATTAAAATGTGCATGTTAAAAACAACATTGGATTCTTTTCATATGTAGTCAGTAAAGTTCAAACTAAAACTACAGCATGCAGCAGCCTCAGGCAGGCGGAATAAGCCCTGGCCCACAAGCCGTGCAGGTAGCCGTGAAAAACTTGGGCATAACCTCGGTGCCATTCTTTTTTTTTTTTTTTTCCCCTCTCAAACTTTTTTTCCTAAAACAAAATGTCTGGCAAAATTTTAAGCCATGGCGTAAATGTACTGGGCGGCAGCAGGCGGAGTGTGAACAGGGCATGACGTGGCCGTGCCGGTTCTCCCCTGCATAGACCCCAGGTACTGGGGCAGCGGAGCTGGGGACCGGCGTGTCCCTGAGGTGCTGGCAGAGTTATAGGTCTGATCCTGGGGCGCTGCCAGTGGCACCCGCTGGCTCCTCTGGGTTCCCTGGGGTGGTTTGCAGAAGGTAGTTCCCAGCATGGTGCTGCACCTGGGGCTGGCCAGCTCCGGCGCATGGCCATGGAAACCAGCAGATGTTTTCCCAAACATGGCTCCCACTGGAAGCCCTGCTGAAACCTGAGACACAGCAGCTGCCAAGGACTTTCCTGCCCCAGGTTTATCAGATTATTTCCTTTTTATAGTTAACTGTGTTTCATTAGCTTTGTGCTATGTCAGCTTGAACCTCCTATTTAATGTTTTTAAACAAAACAAAACAAAAAACSTGGATACAGCTGTTGGGTTGAGTAAACCTGAGAGCCTCGCACCTGTGTAACTCCTGTTGCCCAGTAAACCTGCTTTTGACTGGCCTTCTCTTGCCTGTTACCACTTGGCTGCTTTGGTCTAATCCCACTAGCTGAAATTAATGGGAGTTGTCTGTGAAGTTGGTGGACCCTGATTGTTACCTTGTCTGAGGTTACCTCCAGCAAAAGCTGAGCTCCACTTCAAATGAGCATTTCTTCCCTGCCTGGGCACTGAGACCTGTGGGGTGGCCGCAGAAATTAACTTGCTAAGGACAGCAAGCACCTGGTGGTGGTGATTAGAAGAGCTTTTGGTGCAACTTGGCTGCATAGATCTTTGGCAATGACGTTCAGCTAACCCCACCAGCTCTGGCATCTGAGAACTGACTTTGTGTTGGGCACAAAGCGGTGCTTTGGGGTGTCTGTGCTCTGCTTTCAGTCTTCGGCATCTTGACGAAGGTTTCCATTTGCAGTGCCCAGCTTAGCAGGCAGCTGTGGGGCTGAGGTGTCAGTSTACCAGCTTACTGGTGTCCCAGTGCCTCTTGCTGGGTAGACTGGCAATGGTGTGAGATGCATTTTCTTCACTATTTGTGAAGGACTGGCATGGATTTTTGCCTCTAGCTATGGAACTGGATTTTTTTTTTTTTGCCAGTTTGGTTGAATTTAAGTTCTTTGTTTATAATCTCTCTCCTTGGTGGTGGTTTGCAGTAGGATTTGGCCACCTGGTACCTGTGTGTCCCACTGGGARCTCCTCCATCCCTCCTTAGCTGGCCCAAACTGTCCTGGAAGCACTCAGCTAAATCTGTCAGTGCCCTTGGTAGCCAGCTGGACCCTTGCCTGCTGGTGACCCAGGGCAGCCTGTAATAAGTCAGGGTACTGCCACGTAGAAAAGCCTGCTGGGGCCTACTGTACCTCCAGAAGGTTCACCAGGCGTTTTGGTGGAAGGTAAGTCCCTGCAGCACACCAACCCAGGGACAGTTAACTCTCAAGAGCATCCCATCSCCCTGCCTGGTATTGGTGGTTTTTGATGTCAGAAGCACTTGTTCATCTCAGTGGGCTGGGGAGGGGTCTTTGGCGATGATGTCCTGGAGCTGGAGATCCTCACAACCTGCACACCCAGCCTGTCCTTCACTCCACCCTGCTCAAGTCCATCCTGTAGCAGTCCCCATCCTTGTGCTGTACTTGTTCCTGCCAGAGCCCAGGGTCTCGCCGGTGTTTGGTGCCTGCTGGCTTTCCCCTTTGGCTGGAGTTCCCTCTTCAGACCACTCTAGGTGTCCCTGGCCTTGCCCCCATCTGTTTCTGATGGCCATCACTGGAGCCAGCACAGCAATAAAAATATCTTGTATACTTGGACCTTGCTCAAAACTGAGAATTGCATTTGGTCTTGTGCAGCTCTAGTACGGAAATGCAATCAGGAGAGCATCCAGCACTTCTTTTCTGATCAACGCTTTGGAGACCACTCCTGGGGGGAGGCGAGGTGGTTGATAGCCCCTCCTGCTGACAGCCCGGCCCTCGCTTTCTGCACCGCTCACAAACGTGAATGGACGCCCTTTGTTCTACTGTGCCTGATACAAGAGATGCGAGAGGTCTCGTGTTAGCTGGGGGAGGCAGCTTGTTACAGGCCTGGCTCTGTCAGGCGCTCTCTGACAGCAGCAAAGGTCCCGGTTTGCTGTGGGTGTCCTTCATGCTGGACACAAGGCTGCCTTCTGCGGGGCGGCAGTGCCCGCCGGTGCCTCGGCCTGGGGGAAACCTCGGGCATGGGCGCTTCCAGCCGCTGGCTGATCCAGGCTGCAGCGCACCCGCTCCGAAGCTTTGCCTTTAGAAAGGCGCTAAAAAGTCTTCTAACTCTTCTCTAAATATATCCTGCGGTGTCTCCAGGGCTGCYCCCAGGCTTAGGGGCTGCGTTCACAGCAAAGGGGACGTCTCTTCACCCCTTCTTGCTCTCCCCAAGCCCTGCTTCGCACACCCCGCTGGAGCAGTGGCTGCAGAAACAGGATTTCTCTCGCATTTTGTCTCTCTAGTTACCAGGTGGCCCTCATTCCGTAGGTGGCTGTGTATGTGTGTAGTTTTAGTCTTTTGAGTTGACTCAAAAGACTAAAAATTGCACACGTAAGTAAAATTAAATGCACATTCATAGTGCCACGGCGTGACTTTGCCCCAGCAATACCCTACCACCATGAGGAKTCACTTTTCAAAGTTGCTTCAGCCTTTTTGAAATAAAGTATTAAAGTATGGCTCCTTCCAAAAGCCATAATGTGGTGTTTTGGCTCAGGTCCTTGCCTCGGGCAGGGGAGAAGGTGATCCGTCCACAGCCTGGTACAATCTGGTCTTCTCCTTCAGCATTTGCATGCCGGTATAATAGCTCTCACGCCGTTTGTCACCTGGTATATTCTTCTTGCAATATAATGAACACTGGATGATACTGTTTGGGATGTAGCACCAAGTGCCTTGCTTTATTAATGGGCTTAAATCGTGTCCCCCCTGGTGCCTGTGCTGGTGAACTCACGGCAGACGGGGTGTCTGGTGATGGGCAGGGCTGAGCGTGGGGTGCACAAGCAGGGGGGGGCTGACAGTACATCTTTGCCCTTTCCAGAATCAGTGTAAGTGATTAATAAATTACAGATATATAAATCTCTTTAAATTATTTTAATAATTTAAATTATTAAATCTTTAAATTATTTCAAATTTTAAATGAATCTTTGGTTTATTTTAAGTATATATAAAATATATTATATATGTCTTTAATATATTAAACATAATCCAGTATACTTAATTTTTCTGGASGTGTTATTGCAGCAGTAAGTCTCCAGGCCATGCCAGGCCTGGGATGGCACAGAGTACTTTGGGTCTCCCTTCACCCACCAAACAGCACGGAGCTGCTCTGACATTTATCGGGTGTATTAGCAATGCGGGTGGCAGGGCTGTTGCTTAGCAGGACTCTGGTTTTGGTCAGATCATGCAAACCCTGTAATTATTTTTCCCTCTAATTGTCTGTGGAAAGCAAGATTGTGAAGTTTCCAATCCAGAACCTGCTTTTTTATCTACTCAGTTTTAACTTCTAAATGTATTTGTTTTAAACTAATTTGATTTTATTTTCAATTTTTTTTACCCCCACATTGAAATGTACTTGCAGTACAGACAATGAACCTTTCTTCTTACTTAAAAAAAAGGAAACAAACTATGTATTAATCACATTTAAAAGCCTGTCCAAAGTGRTTATATATAAACAGGCATCACTTGACAGAAACTGGGATGGAGTTGCCTGAAACTGTTAATTCAGGGAATGGCACAATGCTTTTTTACACGGTGGTTTTGATTTGTTTGAGGAAAGACTCTTTCCAAAGCATTTGTTATCATGACAGCTGGCTGCACCGCGCTCTCCCACGGGCCAAATGAAACCRGTTGGCCAAACCAGTTTGGCCTCTGCCAGGCCAGGGACAGCTCTGGACCCGCTGGCAYGCAGGGGACGGGGTCTTGCAAAGCTGCTGTCAGCATCAGGTGTTTATTCTGTGCTCTGGAGGATCTTGTTTTTCTGATTTTTCTGATTTTATACATCTCCTGTCCACATCCAGAGTAGCAGAGAGGAGTGTCTGAAGTTTAGCCGCCGGCAGTGGCGGTGTTGGACGTGCTGCCAGAGCATCCAGCCCCGCTGTATTGCTACGGGCCGGGAGCAAACCCGCCTGGTACCCACAGCTTTCATCATCAAACTCTCCAACTCCTGTAAGCAAATGTTTATTTTAAAAAATAATTTTTCCCTGTGTTACAGTAACTTAGAGATGTTCCCATCCCCATCCCTCCACGAGGTGCCACATCTTCACGGCTCCATCCGAGCTGGAGAGGAAGCAGTAGGATGGGCTACAGCATTTTTTTTTTCTTGGCAGCCTCCAGTAATCATTAATATTCAGCAGGTCCCTCTCGCAGAAGGTTATCAAAACAGCCCCGCTGCCAGCTCTCCTTCTTGTGCAGGGCTGTTTCCCCAGGGCCTCCTGGGAAAATGCTTTTAAATGGCTTTTCAGAATTTCTCAGACTTTCAGAGTTAATTTTCATAGCTGTGAATTTATATTGCATGCTTAGAAAAAACATTGTCACTAAATCAGGCTGGATTTATAGCTTGTGTCGCTATTAATTTAACCAGGATTTGAAGAGTATTCTTTATATAACACAAATGAAAGGCTAATATATGTGATTCTAAAAAAATATTTGATAGGCAAAATATGATTTAGTAGGACCCAGAGGTGACAGCTCTTTCCTGTGATGAACTGCCTTTCTGCAGGACCTTGGTCCTGCAAATATTTACATCCATGCTTGGCTGGAAGCCTGTGAATCCTTCGAGCCCTGTGGAGGAGCTGGCCTTGCTGGGAGGGTATTTCTTTCAGACAGTGATGTCCTGCTAGGGTATTTTTTTGAGGGGAGTGGGATTTTGCATCTGGCTTCACTGAAAATGGCTGGGGTCAGGCCCCCCTCCCAGCTGAGACGCACAGAAAGCGGTCATGTCTCAAATGCCAGAACTTGCAGAGCTTTTCAGGGAAGGTTTCTGGTTCCTTTGCCAATATGGAAATTAATTCCTATAAATCTGTCTCCTGACTAACAGAAAATACCCTGCAAACACCGACAGCTGAGGCACTATATTTAAAACGACACATGAAGTATTTAACCTTGTTTTTCGCACTGGCTAGAAAACCAGACTGCACAGAGAGGGCGTTCATAGTTTCATACCAGGTGATAGTGGAGAGGCTGTGTCGCTTAACCCTTGGGGTGGTGGAGAGGAATGTGGGCTAAACCCGGCCCTGGGGGTTGCAGAAAGAGCCCCCGATCCAAATTGCAGTTTCCCCCAGCACTGGAGAAGAGGGTCAGCGGCATCTGCTGCAAGCGGGCATGGCAGAGAGGGGACGGTGGCACTCCTGCCGGAGTGGCCTCACATCACTCCCAAGCCCAGGTACAAACTGCCAAAGGGCAAAAGTGGAGACACCGAAAGACATCCCGAGGGGCCAGGCAGGCTGGAAAGGCTGTGATCGCTGCTGGACTAAACCAGCCACCCTGATGCTCTTGGTGCAGGTATGGCAAGGGACACCAAGGTGGTGTCCCCTGGGTTGATATGCCCCGTAACCTGCCAGCACCTGGTCCTGGGAGCYGCTGCCTGCAAGCGGGGCAGTCTTGTAAAGGCCATCACAGTGTGTTTCCTAGTTAAATAACTGTGGGCAATGAATAAAAAGGCCTAGAGCCAAAAAATGTGCTACCTTTTTGTTGCAAAATTCATTTACAGCCACAGTGAGACAGGGACACCTTGGGGTCAGCTGCGGGCCAGCTCTCGAGCGTGAATAGAAAAGGCCTTTACAGAGGCACGTACGGGGRTGCAGATCTACGAGCTGCCGGCTAAGGATGAAATCGTGTTTCCTTACCGCGGGGTCCCGAATACCGCGGCCCCCCCGCCGCCGGGATTTACGGCGGTGCCACCAGAGGGCGCCCTGGGCACAGCTACCGCGCGGGGCCGGGCGCCCTGGCGGGAGGAGAGMCCGGCGTTACCCCGGGCAAGGGGCTGACGCAGCTTCTGGAAATACTTTTAATGACCCATAGGCGGAGAAAAAAATGTGAATTTTCTATTTGTTTTCCTTTTTTAATAAAGACATGGAAAAGATGACTGCTGGCTGCACCTTCTTCTCTCCRTCTCCTTGGCTTGTGCGGCAGAGAAAAGCCCTGCCAGGGACCACTGAGCACTGTGCTACAGGGAGGTTGAAAACAAGCTCCCCGCGGGTGCCRTGTGAGCACGGCCCAGGGACCCTCTGCTATGCTCTTGGTCCCTTTCCGTGGCAGATGCTCAATCAGTGAGTGGCCAAATCCAGCCTGGGGCACTGAGCTGCTCCCCGCAATCCCTCCAGACACTGAGGGAGCCGTGAAGCAGCCAGGCTTGGACCAACTGCTGGTTTCGGCAGTCCCACACTGGTAGGCTCTCTGATTTTTCTGCCTTTGATATTGCTATCAGTGCTACCAGCCCTGCTGTGCGATAGCGGAACACGGTCTTTCTTGGGGCTGCAGCTCAATTGCTTGCCACGTCTGTATGTGGCCGTACAKCTGTACATGTGTACATCTGTATGTTCAGAGACATGATGCACACGGGTCCTGGCCCAAACCCCATCAGTGGGAGCTTTGGCACATACTTCTGTTTGCCCATCACCCACGTGGCAGGGAAGCAGCAGGAGCTATGGAGGGTGTTCAGGCTTGAATTGCTCATGTTTGTGTGCATTTGTGCACAGTCRAGCTTTCAGGAAAGCAAAGCAAATGTCGATGTAAACCCAAATAAGAGAGGCTGGGCTGCACATGGGTATTGCCGTGCCAAAGGGCTTCAGAGCTAGGCACACTTGCCCTGATGCAGACAGGGGACAGTCCCTGGTCCTGCTGACCCCTGTCCTTCTGTGCAGTTTGTTAAACAGCACATCCCAGCATGTTTGATTGATAGTGGTTTATATATAATTTCTTAATGTTCCCCTAGTGCCACATGTTCAGTCGCAGTGCATGCTGCGCTGGTCTGCATAGACCCTGAACAAACAAGCCAGGTGGATCCCTGTGGGGTTTTAGACCAGCTCTCCTTTGTCCTCATTGCTGCCAGCACCTAAAAGGAGGCAAAAGGAGGTATGTAGAGCCTTGCTCAGGGCCAAAGYGTCTCTCACTCTGTGGCACAGGCTGAGAGGTGTCAGGGCCCTTGGGGGTTAGTGGGGAGCAGTGCCAAGGCCAGGAAGAGGACACAAGCCCKGTTCAGATGAGTCCAAGGTGCACATGGACAAACCTAGCCGTGAAGATGATGGAGGTTATGCAGAAACAGCAGTCCTGTCTCAGGCTGCTGCTGTGGGTTCCTGGGGATTTCCTTGCCAAGGGACTCACTCCCCCAGGGCAGCAAAAACCATACTCGTGTGGGTTTCCACAGGGTGAGGGGCAGGGGGGTCTCTGTGGGGCGGTGGAGACGGGTCTGTGGGAAGCAAGGATGCCTCCAGCATCCTGCATTGGAGAAGGGCTTCTCAAGGACCCAATCCTGAGGGATTGGGCGGTCTCAGCACTTTTTGTTCAGTTGGACTCCATCTGCTCTGTGTTCTCACCTGGCCAGGGTTGCTGTAGAGGAAACAGAGTTTTCAACTTCTGAAGAGCCTCTTTGTTTCTCTCCCAGCCATGATCTGAGACCTGGCTTGCATGAGACAAAGTCTCTCCAGGCCATTTCAGATTCCCAGTGTAAAACTCCTGTTTGATCATAAATACAGCTCAAGAAGCCTCATGCATCTAAAGAGAAGCTTTGTTCTGGCTGCAGAATACACCAAGGCTCCTGCAGGCTGGAGCAATTGAAAAACCCCTTTGCAGTTGGGACAACAGGGTAATGATCCCACAGTGGGGAAGATCTAAAGAAGTCATAAACTGTTAAACATTTGAGGATGTATTTACAATATTGTCTAATGAATGTATGGAATATACACAGGAATATCTATAGAGACCAACTGTGGGGACTGTACGAGCTTTGGACACCTCCCAGCCCCTATCAAACGTTATGAACCGAGCGCAGATGCTGTCTGTCTGCTTTGAGTCCCACAAAAGTGYGTCCCAGCTCTCCACGGAGGAGCATCATTTTGCATTAAGATGTCTCTCTGTCGGTCAAATGCTCAGCCTCTGCAATAGCAGCTCCAGACCGACAGCCGCTAACATCAYGCCTGAGGCTGCAGCCTCTGCAGCAGCTACTCTCTGGCCACGTCTCTTATCTTCAGATGCTGGATAAAGGATTGTATTTGATGTCGCAAATAAGGACAAAGCTTTTTCAGTAAAACTTAGTCATATTTATGTATTTTTCATGATTGAATGTATCCATTATTGCTTTCCTGGAGTGTGATTTATTCCTTTGTGCGTTGCTTCTTTCTGAAAGCCRAAAGAGAGTAGTGACTTATGTAGGACTGAGATGTGAGGCCAGAGACTTAGACTGATTTCAGCCTTCACATGGGCCATCGCTGCTGTCAGCCAGACAGTGGCATTTCTATAAAAATCCCAATGTAAATATTTGTTTTAAATCAGGATCTTTCTCTCCTTTTGCCTTGGATGGAGTATAACCGAGGGAGCTTATGAAATGCTGTATTGTTTCAAGATTAATTGCTATTGAAAGTKGGGGGGGTTGTTGTCTGCTCTGCATGCCTCCCCCTTGGGATAATCTCCTCTTGATTTAGGTTCTTTCCTCAAATTCTTTCTCCCCAGACAGTGAGTTTCGCAAAGACCAAACTGTTTTCCTCCCCTAAAAGCGTATCTCGTTTGCTAGCCCTCCCTGCCCCGTCAGCAGACAAGCCGGGGGGTGTTGATGAAGGGAGATGAATATTTGTCTCTACTAACAGTTGGATTATTCCCACTTTYCAGATGCCATCTGTGTGACAGGGTTTGGTTTGCACTAAATACAGCCTGTGGGCTGAGCTGAGAAAACAGATTGCTGCACCACTACGTTAAATAATCATCACTGAAGTCTGGTTCATTGGAGAACTTTAGGCTGTCATGGAGGTTTTTTTGGAGCGGAGAGGCAGCTCACTTCCACGTCAGGATACTGAAATCAGATTTTAATTTAAGTTTTGCTCATGCTCTCTGTTGGCAGCGCTGTCACCTGGCATCCGCAGGACTTCTCACCCGTGGTTTGCAGGCAGGGTGACGGGGTGGGAACTCTGTTCCTGCTGCTCCCTGGCTGGGTTAGTGCAGAAAAGGGGCTCTCACTGCCTGTCCCTCTGTCTTTTCTTTCTGTCTTTCCCCAAGCCCTCGGTGCTGTGAGCAGTTTCAAACCCAGACCGAGCAAATACTCTAAGTTCAGCAACTTTTTACATTGCAAATCACCAGGCACAGACCTGTGTCCCACCGGTCGCGGCTCTGAAGCACCCACACACACGCGCGATGCAGAAAGGTCCTTTTAATCCCCCTGCCCCTGCAGAGGAATGGCAGAGCTCCAGAGCCCGTGTGAACACATGGAGATCCCTGCCCTTCAGCCCTTACAGATGAAGCATACAAAAGTATTTTATCCTTGCAGTAGCTCTTTACATTTGGGATCAGTACATAAGTCCAGTGTGCTGCTTCTAGCTGATTTATTTTCGCATACAATAAGGAAAATAACCTGAAGGYTTAATTCACCTTTGTACCCAAAATATTTGAAGTTTAACAAAATATTTGGKTTTTTTCCACTAAATATTGCACTTGCTGTGAGTATATCTACACTAGTCTTCTACAAGATCTGTTGGCATCCGTGTATTTCCACGCCACGTGAGAGGACTCAGCACACTCATGAGCTTGAGCGGCGGCTCTTTCTTGATCTCCTCTTCTTTGAAAACTGCGATTTCAGCCAGTTGAAGAAGCCRCTTCTTGTTTTTAACTCAAACTCTACAGGGAAGTGGTCGCTCACCCCCAGCGCCTGCAAGACAACGGCACAGAGGGGCTGGGAGCCGGCCGGCCATGCTCTTTCCAAACCCTGCCCCAGGGGCTTTCACCGCGGCGGCGGGGAGGTGGTTGTGCAGTGGTGGATGTGGGGAGGTGCAATGYGAGCATTGCAGCACTTTGGGAGGATGCAACAGTTTTATGGACAAAACTGCCTGGATACCGTTGGTTTGTGCTCCTGTGTTAGCCCTTGCCCCACTGCTGCAGAGGCCATGCTGTGCCTACCTGCGCCTCGGTCATCTGAAAGTCCTTCTGGAAATCAAAGATGTTGACAGAGTGTGGCACGACAGYGTGGACGAGCTTCTGCCCACTGACCACGATCCTGCAAGGAGCAAGGGAACAGGGTGCTGTTATCGGGTGCCCAACCAGCGGCAGCCATGGTGCACCAAGCCGGTGGCCAGAGACATGGCCTTGATGGAGTCACAACTACGTATGGTTTGTCCTTTYCCATGGGCTGCCTACTTAGAGATGCCAGCACATGTTTTCTGCTGAGTTTGGCTGATTKCTTTCCTTGGGAGTGAGACACCTAAATACCTGGATGTTTGTTGGCCTTGGAAGCCAGTGTTAAATGATTTGTATCTAAACCCACCCCAACAGTGCTTCAAAGTTCAAAGCCGTACTTTGGACACAAAAATCATAGGACACCAATGACTGGAGTCTCAGTGAAGTCCTGCTTTGATCCAGAAGCTCRTTCTGCAAGAGGTTTAAGTCTTGACTTGCTCTGGGCTCTAATAAGCTGATGTATTTATCGTCCCTGCTGAGGGAGCTGCAGGTAGCAGCAGGACTCGCCACGTGCCCGGGGAAGGTGAGGCGTCCCACCTCCTGAGCAGAACCGGATTTTGCATTTGCCAATCCAAATTACGAATGCAAGAGCAAAAACCATGGCGCAAAGCCAGCATGGAGGAGGCAGCAGCGCCTTCCGCCTGGGTTCTGCAGATGAGAAGTGCTGCGTAATTGCCTGTCTTTTTTCTCCACCTAAGCCACAGCAACGGCTGGTTATTGCATGAAATCTTGCCCTTTCTGCAAAACTGCTTGCCAATAAGCCTGCAAAGTGCTTTGTGCTCCTGACTAGAAGTATTCAGATCTCATTTCCTCCTGGACACTGTTTTATCTTTGAAGGCCTCATGCACATTTGCTTTATCTGACAGTCACTGACACCTTTCCATATATTTTTTTYCTGAGAGAGTCATAAACAGGGAACGGTTTGGTAATGAACCCYTTACCTGTCATACGGGCAGCTTGTGCTTCTCTTCACCGTCGTGTCATTTTTGTCACCGATTAGCCAGACGAATTCAGAGTGAGTCCTCAGSCGGATGTTCTTCCACTGCTTTTGGGGAACGTAGCTACATCCAGCATTAAAGTCCCCCATGAAGATGAAGTTCTGGAAGGTAGRAGGGTTTTCAAAAGCAATCATGAGGACAGCTCTTCAAAAGAAGACTGGCAAGGACTTTTAGGGTCAACAGATGYTCCCAATAGCCCATACAGCTCAAACCACGAGCGCTCATTGAGTGCAGTGGGGCTTCTCCTTYCTGCTGGGTGCACCACCAAGGCATGCTGATAAAACAGCAGTTTTATCGGGAGAGCAAGTTACCAATTAAAATGTGGAGAACTCGGTGAAAATACATCAAAGAGATACTCAAAATCTGGGGCTTGTTATCAACGGTTTTAAGGTTATCGGGCTGTGAATAGCGAATAGCGGGCCAGGTGATCCAGTACCAAAGCTGCTGTTAGTAACATAGATGTGTCAACCAACCTCGGTTTTCCAGCGCTTTTTTACATCTAAATAGACATCATAGAGCTCATCAATCTCCTGTACTGCTGTCTCTGGTGTGGTGTGCAGAGGGATTATAGCAAACTCTTCGACAGCTTRAAAACAAAGCAAAAGAACAGGAAAAAATGTAGTGGTTAAACACACACTGAATCACAAAGAAACAGAGATTGAAGCTCTTGGAAGCAAGAAGGTTTTTCTGAAGAAGAAACAGCTTCTGTTCTGGCTGTGGATCAGAGGCGTTTGCTGTGTAATTGCACAGTGCTCCCCATCAGCTGCCCAGCCGACGCTGAGCTGCGACGCGGTGAGGTGCTGTGTCAGGGCAAGGCAAACCCTGCTCCGACACCCACGGCAATAGCTGCTCCTGGGGCCGTGCCAGCGGCATGGGGCGCATCCACTAAACCACTGCCCGTGGCAGCGGCAGAGGCTTTCCTGGGGCTGCCGGCCGCAGGGCTGCGGCGTGCACCGAGCTGCGGGCAATGCCGGAGGCAGCAGCCCCAAAGGCAAATGCTGCTCTTGTAAAGAAATGCAGCGTGGGGTGAGGATGCGGCCCCTTTCGCCTGCCCCCACCACGTGCTCGGGTCCAGCCGGCACCGTCTTGCTCTGTGAGATTTGCCAGCGGGAGAACAACTTGTTTCTGAAATGTCTCACCGGTTTTTGGAGACTGGAACCAGATGGCAAAGGGCTCTCTGGAGAAGGCGTCCTCGTTCCCAGGCTGGGTGTCAGGGTACTGGTAGGTTTGTTTCACCGATACCAGATGTTGCCTGCAGCAGAACAAACAGGATAGGGGATGTCACACGGGTTGTGTCTAACACTGACTCCGTGCTCTGACCCGGGCCGCGGTCCGGGACGGATACAGCCAGGCTGGTGGCTGCRCCTGGGACAATCCCCACACCCAGGCACAGCCCATCCCACCCGCACAGCCTGCACCTCTCCGGCTCCCTCGGAGCAAAGCCATCACCACCATGTCCAGCCCGTCTCTACAGGGCTGCAGGAGGGCAGAGTAAGGGGCTGGCTCGTTGGCGAGGGGAGCTCGCTCACCTGTAGATGAAGGCGTACTGCTCCTTGTAGCTCTTCCTTCCCAGTCTCTCGCTGACCACGCAGCTGTATTCCTCCTTTGGCCCCTTCAGCTGACTGGAAGGAAAGTGGTGTTCCTGAGTTTATTTCTGCATTCACAAGGGGCTGAGGAGGAGGTAATTCTGCCTGTGCCCCAGGGTACRGGATGTTGCCTGCCTGACCTCAGAGGTGGGTGGTAGAGACAATAAACCCTTCTCAGGACCTGTGGTCTGGACCTGTGCTCCATCACCGGCTCTTTCCCTCTATCCCCTCCCTGCTTATTGCAGCCTCTGTCTCTCTTTCAGCCGGGTCTCACGTCCAGCCAGGCATACGCTGCTCTTCCCTCCGGACTGTCAGGCCAGGCAGGCCACCCCCAGTCRAAAGCAACTCCTAACCCYGCAGAAAGGCAGCTGCCCTGCCRCAGCCCGGTGCCAGCCAGGCGAGGRCCTTTCCCTCCCTTCAGTGTTCCTTTGAGAATGAATCTTTAACAAATGGAATCTAACTTAGTTATTTTTATTTAAAGGTACGTGTCCTACAGTGGTCTGGGGCTGGCTTTGCTCCTGGCCTTCAGCGAGGCTGCCAGAGCCTGGTCCTTCCTCCGCGGCTGGGACAGAGCCCAGACCCTGAGCTTTCGCCCCGGTAAGGCGGCACTGAGCAGAGCATGGGCTCTTGCCAAGCATCYTTCCCAATTTTTCCTACTTGCCCATGGCCACCCTACCTGCTGAGCTTTTCCACCAGGAGAGGACAAACCCGGTTCTTGTTCTCCTTTATTTCCATCAGCAACATGATGTCACAGCGAGAAATGATCTGCAAGGGGAAGGAGCAGAAGCAAGTTTGCACGCGGTGGGTTTTGGAGGATTAGAAAGAGGTTAGAAAGAAGTGGTTACTGGTGTGGGGGAAGTCCTTTGTGGAAGAAGTGGAGCCCAGCCTGGGGTTGTGGGAGGGGGGCAGCCACCGGAGGAAAGCCCTTCTGCTTTCAGAGCTGCCCCACACCCGCGCAGGAGCTGGGAGAGGGAACTCGAGAGCAGAGAGGTTTCGGGYTTGTTGAAAAACTTCCGCGCCTGCCCCTGAGGAGGAAGTGCGGAGGGGAAGGGGCAGCGAGAGCTGCTGCTGTGAGCCCGCTCTCCCCCCGCCACTGCTGGGGTGCTGCCCCCGGCCCCCTCACCACCTAYGGTTGGTCACGCTTTTCTCTCCTCCTGCCCCTTGCTACGTAGGTTTTCTTCCCTGCTTTGGACCAGTGCTGCACACGAGCATCGCGACTCACTGGGTGCCCAGATGRATGTGGTAGGAGGATTCGGGGGGCATCAAGGAGAGCCTGTTTGCATCTATCATCAATCCACTGCTACGGTTTCCATCCTTTTTCTGGTGTATATACCCCTAAGTTCTTATCACTGTGCCATGCCTTCTGAAGGCTGCCTGTGCCGTCAGCATTCGCCTGTCCCGGTCATCTGTTGCAGACCCCTCTGAAATAGCCCGTAGAGCCCAAAGCGACCCCCGGTCTGAAAACAGGGTCCCCGCACCCATGGGCTGCAGCACCGCAGAGGAGCCGCAGGGTGCTGGGGAGTGGGGGGGAGGCTGCCCAGCCTGGCTCAGCTCCCACGGCCGGTGCTGGGATTCCCCACGGAAAAGCCCAGTTTACCCCGCAGCCTGGCGTGCTCAGGGGCTTCCTTCTGCCCCCCAGTTTTGTCACTCTCCRAACTTTGCGGGTGATATTTGTGGAAAAAAGCCCCTTTTTGCCCCCTGAAACTTGTAAGAAATTAATATATTGCCCATAATTTAGTATATATCGCCCATAGTGCTGACAGTATAGGACGAAACACAAACCCCAGCAAACCCCTCTTCTCCAGCTGTTTGCAACGAAAGGATTAAAGCCCAACTAAATAGCGGCGTTCCTCACTGCTGCCGCTCGGCACAGGCAGCCATCCTGCTAACACCRAGCACCGCGTCCTCCGTTACTGTGGCACCTCGGAGGGGGCTTGCAAAGCTGAAGTCCAAAACATGGTTCTTTTAAAAAGCTGASTGATCTTCAGCTGCTGCAGAGGAAGCCTGATGGTGAGGGTTTATTTACATAAATTAGCAATCCGGCTTTTCAGTTTTGTACCACACTCTAATATGATACTCTGCTGTCCTGAGAATGCATTTAATCAGACAAGAATATTTCAGAATAATTAGCACATAAGAGAGGTAAATAATGTATCACAAAACAAAGCTCTGTGCATTCAAAGTGAAAATTATTTTTACTGTGCACAGAGGTTTTCCCCCTTTCCTAACTCCATTTCCAAAGGAAACAGCAAATGTTGTTTCTGTTATATTCCCATGCAGGCTAAAATAACAGCAAATACCCTACTCAACCACAGGCTGATTTTTACTTTAAGAGTATAAAATGATTTAAATTATTAACTCTTTTTTTTTTTTTTACTTGAAATTCAGCTGTGAAAAATAAATAACGTGCAAGATTATGTAGCTAAGAAATCCTCAGACAGCTGAATGTCTGTCTCATCCAGGCAAATGAACGTACCTTTACCACGGCATCGACGACTTCAGGTCTGGCTATTTTTGTTTCTCCAAAAGACCTCACATTGAAGGAGCAGATTTTCAGGCTCAGAGATGGGTTGAAATTGAAGAGCGAAAGCAAGATGAAGAGCAACATCTTCAGGGACTTGGACAAAATGAGTTGCTGCRAGTGTGGCTATAAATACATATATGTGTGCGTGCGTGTGTTTGTGCATCCGTCCCTCTGAGGCCAGTTGGGAGGTCAAATTGACAGTCAGCTGTGTCGATCACAAACATGAACAGGAATCACCGTTTCCTCCTTTCCCGCACTTCCATCTCCCAGCACGAAGCAGCATGGAGGCTTTGAACTTCTGCCTTGGGGGAAAACCGGCTCTTCCGAGCCGACCTCTCCATCCTGGAGGAGCAACTGCTCCGCCGGACCCCAGCATCCCTTCTCACAGGGATGTGGGATGCCTGCCGTGCCTGAGCACCAGCCGGGACCGCCCCGGGCAGTGCTGGGCCAGGACTGGGCTCCCTGGGCCACCCCGGGTGAGAGGTCAAGAACCTGCAGGACCAGGAGGTGGATGGGGCAGATGGTGAAAGCAGCAGTGGGGAGAGAGGGGTTTCTGGAGGGCACTGGTGGTGAGCACGAGGAACCCCAGTGAAAGGCAATGGTGGTGGGACACCCTGGACATGGAGGTTTTGACCATGTCCATGTTTTGTTCTGGTTTTGCCTTGGTCGGAAAGTCATGCTGTGAGAAAGYGATAAACCATCCAGCGCTCCAGGCCACGCGCTTTTACCCCCTTCTCCCTTCGCCCAGAGCTGTGATGTGCCCTGCTGCGGGTTGGCTGCTGGGGGACGGCCACATTCATTTGCCCTCCGTTAACAGGGCCCACTGGCTTAGCTGCCGCGGTGGGGCAGATATGTGACACCCCCAGCGCTGCCCCCCCAMACTCCCGGCCAGGAGTCCCCAGCACAGCACTCTTGGGCTGGTGACCCAAGGTGCGTGCACGTGCGTCTGGCCCGTGCCGTGTGGCGGAAGGGRACGCATGAGTTCGGCCAAGAGGACACTTGAGTGAGGATGCTGCAGCTGGGGCAGCTTTTGCAGGGAAACCATCCCCCTGCCCTCCCTTTCTCCTCCGCCATGTGCCAGCCCTTGGCTGGAGATGCAATTGTCGGCCCATGATTTGGTATAATGGTGGGAGGTATAACAAGAAGTCAGGCTAAATGGCATCTTCAAGTGTCCTGGATTTTTCTCCCTGTGCTTACAGGGTGCTTTCACATCCTCTCTCCTTTTCCTGAGAACAGCCACGAAGGCTGCTTGCACCCTGCTGCCCTGCCTGCACGGCCGCCCGTGCAGATCCAGATCCAGAAGCACCAGTGCATGGCTCCCCACCCTGTCTAAATCAATTAAACAGGGTCAGATGGAGCTGGCACAAAACACATGGGGGCTCCCAAAAATGCAGCACGGCTGACCGCAGTGAGATCCCAGTCTGGCTGGGGAGGTGGCTGCGGCTCTCCAGRGTGTGTGCTGCGAGTGCGGGAACAGGCACCACAAGTCCATTTTGGCTAGACAGGGATTTGGAGCAATTGCTGCTAGTGAGGGCGTGCTGCCATGCTGCCCTGGTGCCTGCTAATGAACACAGCTACTTGGGGAGCAGGCGTGCGACCCTCCGAAATAACAGGGGTTGTACAGTGCTTTCTCTCCGCTGTGTCTCTAATGAGCCAGCCTCGGGCAGGGCAGGCTCTGGAGGAAACTAATAAAGAGGGAAGGAAAGCAACAGCTTTAGGGGTTGTAAATCTCCTGCCTGACCTTGCTAAAAGCGCAGCATGAGCCAAGAGTTTGTGATGGCGGCTGCAGCCTCAGGGTCAGAGTCATCCAAACCCAGAGCTCCCCCCAAAACCAGGCTCGCTTTGGCTACGCTGGCATCAAAAAGCAAATGTTTGTTGTGGTGCCTATGAGGGCTTTAACCCTGAACCATGGGGACCCGCCTTCATCGATGCCGTGTTTATCCCCCGGACTGCTCGCTTATCAGCCTCCCCTTTCCCCTCCACCCCAGGCGTTATCAGCAGGACAGGCAGAGCCACCCTCCGCAGGGACAGGCAGCAGCGAGGCGACCTGCCAGGGGGACGCGGGGACCTCACGCTCCTTTCTGCACCGCTTTATCTCTCTGTTTACTGCACTTTCGGTGCATGTACTCTTTGCTCMTTATCAGGCCATAAAAGCCGCTCGATGCGGGCTCGCGAACCCTGCCAGTTCAGGGCTGTCCTGGTCTTGCACAAGAGGGGTGAAACCAGCCTGGGYTGGGTTTTTGGCCCTACTCTGAATGATGCTGGGTGAGGGACACCACCTCCAGCTGAGCAGCACCTGCGGGACGTTCCCTAATAAAGCCCCTCCTCAGCCTCTCCCTGCTGCCAGGGGAGAAGAGGCAGGTGATGAGGCTGCAGGTAATGCCAAAGCCAGCTTGGGCAAGAGCTTAGGGCAGTGAGGAGGTGCTGCCCAGGCCCTGCTGCTCCTCCTGAGGGTCCTTCAGCCAGGCTTTGCTGGCAGCCTGTGCTGGGCGCAGGCACACAGGGGCTGTGGCTGGTGCGTTGCTGCCTCTGGAGCAGCGATTCAGCCCTCTGTCATCTTGCCGCTCCCGGGAAGGTGCTGGGGGATGGATGGGGTGGGATGTGGCCCCATAGCGTATGCCTGCTTAGGGTCCCCGTGGGACGGTGGGGACGTGAGGGTCCAGTATTGATGTGGGGGTTCCTCCTCTCCCCTCAGGCGCAGCCGCTTCCTTTTGGCCGCAGCCCTGGCTGCCTCGTGGGGCACCCGCAGCTTTGTTTTTGCTGGCAGAGATGGACTCGGAGGATCTCTGACATTTCCTGCTCCTCTCTGGGAGGGCTGCAGGGAGAGACTGCGGGTGAGCCCACATCCCCTTCTGCGCTGGCAGAGGAAGCCTGTTCTGGGCTTGATGGGCAGCGTGACTCACGGGGTGCTCCGTGGGGGGGAGCATCTGTGGGGCACGAGGTCGCCCTGGGGCTTTGCTCGGCGCCTGGAAATAACACTGAAGCTTTATTTCTCCTCCCTTGGGCAAAACGTGGTGTCTGTGTGCTGGTGGTGCAGTTCAGCGCTGCTGGGGACACCAGTGCTGCCGTGCACCCTCTGCAAAGGGCGCAGAGGCTGGCCCAGCCTGCCCGAGCCCCGGCACAACGGGGTGTCCCTGCTGCCCCATCCAGCACCCCCATAAGCCTGCCCCCCCAAAGGGGAGCGTGTGGCTCTGGGGAAGCACTGGCAGCGTGGGCAGAGRGTGGTGTTGGGGTGCAAGGGGGTGGTGCCGGGACCGGCACCTCCAGGCTGGTGCTCCCCAAATGCCGCCACAGCTCTGTTTTCCGGACAAGGGGCCCACGCGCTCCCCTTCCCATGTGCCAGGCTTTAAGGTGTTGGGTGTTTCTTAATGTTTATCATTTTTTACCCAAACTGCAGCTCTGTCAACATCCRCTGCGGCAAGGGGAGGTCTGTGGGAGAAGCAGGAAGGGCCAGGCCCAAAGTCACCAACGTCACTGTAAAAGTAGGTTCCTTTGGGCAAATGAAATGACCTTTGGGCTCTCGGTGACCTCATCGCAACCATCGGGCAGAGTATTTTATTGCGGTCTCCTGGAATTTCAAGTTAATAAGTAGCAAAGCGTTCAGGCCATTTTGTATTGCTAAAGTTCACCATTGGGCTGCACACCGAATATGGCCATTTGGGAAGTGGCTTCGGTGTCAATCTAATAGCGATAAGTGTCCTGGCATGACTCTCTGGAAATTCAGTATAATTTAGGGTAAAAATGTGGTGTGCAAGATACATGGTATGTTTTGAATCAATAGGGTCTTCTTTGATACTTAATCTTTATTTATAATTCTGGAAGGTACATGTTCTACTTAATCAATTGCTGTCAGGGCATAATTCCTTTGCTGGTACAGGACTCTGATAGGGTTTTCTTTTTCAACTTAATACGTCAGTATTGTTCAAGTAATGGTTTAAAGCGTGAAAGCCTGCCAGCTAAGGCAGTTCAAGGAAAAATGCCTCATCATGTTTTCAGTTTCTTGAACGAGGCCACTTAGCTGAGACATAGGAGAGCATGTGGCAATCTGAAATAAAGGCTTTGACGATTAGACAAGGCTTTGAAATTACCCCTCTATAAAGATATTGCAGCCACCAAATAAGGAGGTTTTGTGACAATAAGTACACACTAATTGTTAGCGGTTAAAGATGTAATTAAAATGTGTGTAATATATGCATTAACTTTGAGTAGAGTTAAGAAAGTATTATTTGAAGCTGTCAATAGGCAAGTAGGTCTTGCTTTAAAATGTTTTATAAGTCAGGAGCATTTGTTCCTGCGTTTGTCCCAGGTTGTGCAATGGAGCCGCGGAAGAGTGATGGGCGGCTGCCCAGAGGCGTTATCTAGCCCTGTGCTCACTGAGAGCTGCTGTTTGCAAACCAAGGTGAGCTGAGATCTTATCCCTGCCCTGGGGGGTGAATTTTAGCAGCTGTATATCATTAAAGTTGTCCTCTACTTGGGGCATGACGAGGCGTTCCTCAACAGCAGGTCCCATGGGTGGGCTGTGGGGCCGTGCCAGGTTTGTGGGGCACCCGCCTGCCCTGGTGCTCTTCCATGCCCGCGGTTCCCTGAGGATTGCTCACGGCATCGTGCCACAGGGCCAACACTGCATGAGTGGAAATAGATGGGGACAAGTCACCCTGGGAAGATGATTCACCTCGCCAAAGTGGCGTGCYGTCACTTGTTACGGTTGCAAACAATCCCGCCGTGCTTCCTGGGGATTCATCACCCAGCAGTGGAAAATAACRTGGAAGCCTTTCATCTGGTGGAGCCACGCTGCTCCTCAGCTTGGTGAGGTAGAAGCTTCAGTTCTCCACAGCTACCCTGGCCTGAATCCAACCAGACCTTCCACCTTCCTATGGAAAACTAGACAGTTTATGTGAAAGTCTTGCTGCCTCATTTCTGGGCACATAGGACACCTAATTCTGATTATTCTTAATTTAATTTTTTTTCCTGTGGCTACTCTGATTTAGAAAGCCATTTTGTTTCTAATTGGATCATAAGTCATTCTCTGCCCTGCTCACAGCATCAAAGCTGTGCTCCTGTGCTGGTGGGAAACCCCTCTTCTGACACTGGCATTAGGAACGAGGAATTTTCGGCTGATAGCTGGCGCTGGGCTCTGAAATGCCGGCAGCCTCRGGGGGTGATGCGGGGGTGACTAGGTCCTTGCCAGCTGCTGCAGCTGTGTGATGAGTTGTGTCTGTGGGCGGAGAGGAGAAATGAAATGCATGGTGCAGCTGCTGGCCTTTAATTTGCGCTTGCCACGCTGCAGCCAGTYCAAAAATGGCTTTGCAGGGTCCTCAGGGAGGTGCCCAGGGAGCTGCTGGGGCTTCCCCTCAAGCCTGGGGCTCATCTGCTCTCTGCAGGGACAGGGAGCCCAGCCGTGCCCTGCACTACCCCACGGCCCCCCCGTGCCACCCGGGGAGCCCAAGGTCTCCTCCGCTGTGCTGGGACGGAGGAGCAGCCTTGGGCCCCCACCCGGCAAATTCATCACGGTGCTGCCAACCACCTCACCATGGCCGTGACCTGTTGAAGCTGTAGCCTTGTCCCGGCGGTGGCTGGCTCATGGAGAACCCTGAAGACCCCTCCTTTCCCCATTGCCACCGAAGGAGACACTCAATGACTTTTGCCCATGGCTGCATGCTGAGATTGTGAGAGCGGGTTCCCCGGTTAGCTCATGCCATGTTTCGACATAAAACCACCACAGGTCTCTGCTTCAGCTTCTCTATTTTAAGAGCCATCATTGGCTATGACTATTTCCAGGGGCGTTCCCACCCGGTGGGTAATCCATCCCTGGTGTGAGTCAGCACTGCCCTGCATGTGTCCCGCGGGAGCCTGGGGCCATGCATGAGAAAGTTGAACAAACAAATACGACTGCAAACAACATCTAAAGGCTTGTGAAATACCTCCCTTGTTTGCTTAGGTCACCTTAATGGAAGCTCGTCTTTGCTTAGCCTAGCTTGACTGGGAAGCTCTTCAAACAAAACCAAAAAAAAGCTGCACAAAGCTGTGCCTCACCTTCACTGGGCCACCTAAAAACCTCGATTTCAGTTATAAATCTCTTCTGACAGCTCATGTTATCAAAAGCTTTTGGTTATTGTAGTAAACTCCGACCTGGAAAGCCCTTTATGCCAGTATTTCTCTCGGTTCTCCCAGCCTGCCAGACCAAAGGGACATCCTTTATCAAAGCACAGATGCAGTGAGGATTTGACCCAATTTGCTTGCATTTACTCAGGAGCTGATCTCATTTCCAATTTAATTAAGTTTTCTCATACTTTTGGGCGTATCTTAAAGGTGCATACCAAGCTAATATGTGACCCAGGGGGAATGAAAGTAAATCTGCTTATAGCACAAGGATTTGGGTGGCAGTTTTAAGAAAAATCAGAGCAGATTTTAAATGCAGGTTGAAATGCAGATCTTGAGAGCAAACAGTGTCATCTGTTAGGAAGAGAGGGCAGGTAAGAGGCTTGTAACCTAAATGGCAGGCTTAAAAATCCTATTTCAGGTGTAAAAGTATTAGTGGGATGCTCTGATTTCAACCTTTGTGCCCTTTCCACGGGAAATGTGGCAGAGCTCTGTACTCCCTGATAGCAGCCCTGTCCCAGGACCTGRGAAAGGGGTCCTGCACCCCCAAGCTTGCTCCCAGGCCTCGTGCAAGGGGGCTGTGTGGTCTCTGTGTGGGGTGCAGCATTGCATTCCCCTTTGTATCTCTGTGGCAGTTGTATCGCATTCCCTGTGCACCCCTGTTGTATCCCCCTTGTATCTCCTTGTTGTAACCCTGTTGCAGCCACCTCAAATTCCCTTTTTTTAATCCCTGTTGCATCCCCATGGCAACCCCATTGTACACTTCTGTAGCCTCATTGCATCCTCCTGGTATCTCTGCTGTGTCTCCTTTGCATGTCCCCTTACATCCCTGTTGTATCCCTGTTGCAGCTGGGATCCCCACTTGCACCTCTGCCATGTCTCCCCTTGCACCCTGTTGCATTGCCTCTTGAACAGCTGCATTGCATCCCCGTTGCAGCCATGTTGCATTGCCTCTTGCACCCCCAATTGGAGTGATATTGCATCCCCCTAAGCATCCCCACTGTATCCCTATACAGCTGCCTTGCATTCCTCTTGCACCCCTGTTGTATCCCCCTTGTAACCATGTTGCAGCCTCACTGCAGCCCCCTCCCACCCTGTGGTATCCCCTTCACACTCCCTTTGCATCCCTGTTGTATTCCCATTGCAGCCTCCTTGCAACCTATTGTATCCCCCTTGCAGTGGGGCCTTTGCACGCCTCACTGCCCTCTTGTTGCATCTCCTTTTGCACCCCTGTTGTATCCCCCTTCCACACCCCCATTGCAGCGCGGCTGTGTCCACCTTGCAACACTGCGGAAACCCCATTATGTCCCGCAATTATACCCCTGTTACATCCCCCTTGYACCCCCACTGCAGCCCTACTGAATTCCCATCACAGCTCCCGTTACAGCTCCACTGCAGCCCCCCCATTGCAGCCCCCCTTCGACCCCTGTTGCACCCCTCCTTGTACCCTCGTGGAAGCCCTGTTACATCCGCTCCTTGCGGCCCTGTTATAACCCCCTTGCACCCCTGCTACAGCCCTGTTGCAACCCTCCCTTGCACCCCCTCTACAGCCCTATTGCATCCCCCATTGCAGCCCCCCTTCCACCCCTGTTGTACCCCTCCTTGTATCCTCATGGAAGCCCCAGTATGCCCCTCCTTGCACGCCCACTGCAGCCCTATTGCATCCCCGCTTTGCACCTGCATTGAAGTCCCATTACATCCCCCCATTGTAGCCACCTGGTAGCCCCTTTGCACCCCCACTGCAGCCCTATTGCATCCTCCCCTCGCACCCCGTTGTACCCCCTCCTCTCACCCCCATTGCACCCCCCTTTCATGCCCTTGCAAGCCAGTTGTATCCCCTCTACACCCCTCCTTTCGCATCGCCCCCCCCCTCCCCGCACCGCGCACAGCCGCGCTGCATCCCCGCCTCGCCGCCGCGCTCCGCTGCGCCCCCGCGGAGCCGCCCCGGTACCGGCGCGGAGGGAGGGAGGGCGGGCGCAGCGGAGCCGTCGCGTTTCGCCGCCCAGCGCTGCCATTGCGGCCCGCCACGGCTCGGATCGGCACGGTGAGAGGCGGGGAGGGGGATACGGGGCTGATGATAGAAATGCCAGGACCGGGGGGGACCGGGGGGGGGCCCCGGACGCCGTCCCGGCGTCCGGGGCTCCCCCCCCCGGTCCCCCCCCGTCCCAGCGGTGGGGAGGGAGAGTGGGCAGGAGATCAGGAGCAAAGCCAAAGTGTAAGAAATAATTTTAAAAATATATATTTTTAAGATTTAATTAATTTGTTTTACAATTCCTCCCCCCCCAAATAATCGGAAAACGGGGCACAAAGGGGAGGAGAGCTGCACTGCATCTCGGCCGCTGCTATTAGGAGGATGCCGTCATTTTGCTGGAGGAGGATGCTTTTGGAGGGGGGTGGCTGTGTGCTGGGAGAGGGGACCTGGAGGTGACCCCCCGTACCCCTACTCCATCCCTCCCCACCTCTTTCCTAACCCCACCCCCACCCCCAGAGAGGGCTGAGTCCGGGCGCACTCGTGACATCAGATGTGCCGTGCATCCTCCGCTGCGTGCGTGTGCGGCAGGATGGGGATGGCGACGGGGTCCAGAAGGAGGATGGGCACATTATGAATTTCTAAACCAGCAGCTGGCTGGCAGCACAGCCCGCTCCGCTTGTGCTTTTCGGCCGCCTCGTCCCCAGGCTGGCTGGCAGTGACGCTGATGGCTTGTCCCTGTGTGTTCCCARCCCGGGGTGCAGCAGTGAGGCTGGGGGCCAGCCTGGACTCTCCGGCTTATGTTTAAGAGCCGTGTTGCACGGATACAAATGGGTCAGAGATGCACATTTTCTGAAACAGCGCTGCAGAAATAATGATCTCATTTCTGCCATCTATAAATAAATGAAGGTGAAAGGGCACATTTCCTACTCCCAGCCCTCCGGAGGCTGGATTAAGACCGAGAGCTGGCTGGCTGACGGACAGAGATCTTTCAAATATTAATAGATCTTAAATTATAACTTGACTGTGACTGGCATCTAAAAGATCATGCTGCAAAATATACCACTGAGGAATCGTAACATTAGTTATGTCGTCGTTTATAGTCAATATTATTTTTCTGGCTGTTGAGGATGCCAAGGGGGAGGCGGTTTCCAAGGCAAATGGCTTATTTGCATGTTTTGGGTTTTTTTTTTCTTACACGGTTAGTGGTGTGAGTCAGGGTTTCTGGGGCCCCATCTCAGCCGCTGAGGCCTGTCAAAGCTCCCTGTTTCTGCAGTGGGATCTTAAAATTGGTCGATGTTTCTTCCTCTTCAGTTCTTCAAAAAAAATTAAAGTATGTCTAAATGTGCTGCCTAGCTTTCAGCTATTCGGAGTTTTTAAATCTATTGTCGGTCAGACRTGGGCTGCTCTGGGGGCAAGGAGCGGTAAGTGAAACGCTGAGCCCAGGCAGCAGCCCTGGTTTTGCAGCCCAGTCCCGATGACCACAGCCCAATACAACCTTTGTGCTTGAATTTTGGCACGGCTGGTCAGTGAGTGCACACGTGKGATTCCTGCGTTGTGAAAACCCTCCCTGGCCTTGCACGGGGCTGCCCAGCGTGTTAGCTGCCGCTCTCCCTTTCCCARCTGAGCCCCTCCGCCTTGTGAAGACTTTTGTGCAGCAGCCCCCTGACGCGCCCCCCCAGGGACCCCTTGCCAGCTCTTGCCCTGCCAGAGACGTTGGCTCTGAGACCTGCTCTGCGAGAGACGCTGATCCTAGTGAAGAGCCTCCAGGTCTCCCTGGGTAACAAACCCAGCTGCTTTCACATTTCTGGGATTGCTTTTTTTTTTGAGCTAAAGGCAGTTTTTTGATCCCACACACTGGGGTGTGCTGCTGCTGCTGCATCTTACATGGGGCTTGGAAAAAGTCAATATATACACTTGAGTTCCACTGCTGGGTCTTCTCCAGCCTCCCTGGTGTGACCCAATGAGCTTGAAAGAGAAAAAAATACCAGTGTGGATTCAAACCTTGCTCACAGTAATTTATTGTCCCKTTGGCCGGTGGCCCTGGGGACTGTCCTCCATGGCAACCTGCAACCCCCTCCCGCMTCTTGGCTCCTCTGTTTGCAGGTGATGAGGCACCTGCTTGAATTTGGTGGAGGGGAGGAAGTAGGAGACAAGTGGAGATGTGGAGCCTCCCCTTAGCATCTGTCCTTGGTCCATCCATCCTGTTAMCTGGGGTGGCTTATCTGGGGAGGTCCTTCCAGGCGGGCCACGGGGTCCGCAGTGCTTAGTGCCTGCGGCTTGGCTGCCGGCATGGGAACCGGTACTCCTGGTTTGACATCCCATGCCCTGCTGGGTGCACAGCCCACTTGGCCTTATCACCGCCGTGATCACACAGGATTTATCATACTTGCCTAATTGATGTTTGCAAGTTAATTTATGAGGTAGTTGGAGATCCTTCCAAGAAGGCGGTAGCAATGCTTGGGGCCGTTGGCTGTGACTCTTGGTCATAGGGCGCCTCAAAGTGATGGATGAGCTGTGGTCTGAAGTCTTACAGCTGTTACCACAGGGCTTGTTTTTATTTTTAAGCCCATGATGTCTCTCTAGTTGGTAACAAAGGACTGACTAGTGCCAGGGTCTGGGGCGATGCTGCCTGCTCCCATCCCTGGTGCCGGTGTGACAGGGAGGGTACACATCCCCTGGGCAAAGCACCATCACAGGGGCTTGGCACCGCRGTTGCTCCTGCGTGCCTTTGGGGACGGTGCCRGTGTCCCTGCAGCGCTGCTGGGTGCAGGGGTGGCTTKCTGGGGCTGGGGGTGCTGGGGGCCAGGGTGATGGTGGCTGCCCCCGACCGTGGAGCTGGGCCTGCCGTGTTTCCCTTCCCGCCGCCTCCATCGGGAGTATCCATAGAAATCGGTGGTGATGCCCTGCCCATGCAGAAGGAGGCTCAGCCATGCCGCGGGGCTCCCTGAGCATCCTCCCCCCAGGCACCCATGGCCGGCAGGGGCCCCGAGCGGGGCTTGCCGGGTGCGCATGGCTGGCATTGGGCGCCGGGGCTCACGTGGTGAGYGGCAGCTGCCATGGCCCTGCCGAAACTCTCCGGCATGATGGGGCCGGGAGCCCCCCGGGGCACCCCTGGCTCTGCAGCTACGGCAGGGGGGATCTCTTGGGGATTTTCTGGCTCAAAGCAGCTCCGGGTGCTCATGCAGGGGGGCTCCAGTGTTCCTGCTGCGCCTCCAGCTTGAATTTCCACAGCCAAAAGCTGCCGGCGAGTTCAGGACAGCGTTTTCCTGCCTCTCCAGTAATTTCCTGCGGCTGCGCTACGCTTCAGCCCGACTCGCACAGGGAAGGCTCGGGGGGGGCACTGGGACCCCTTGGAAAATTACATTTAAGACGAAGAGGAAGGGGATGGGAAGCAGCTTAGCTGGCTTTGTTCTAATAGCTGTAATCACCCGAAGCGCAACCATGAGCCCCATTTCGCTGGGTGCCGCACAGCCCTGCCGCGGCGGGGGCTGCTGGCATCGGCTCTCCCCCGCCGCGCCGCGCTTCGTCTCCGATGGCAGCTTGCACTTTGTTCTTGCTTGGAACAAGTGCCCTTGTTTGGCTTTATTGTACAAAAGACCTTATTTACATAAACAGGGGAAAGCTTGGTCAAAAGGTGAAGATGAGGCGTCTTGAAGGGAAGCCGGTGGCTTAAATACCCCAAACTCGCTGTCTTGCCCGGCTACCAAGTCTGAAAGGAGGAAAAAAAGCAGGAGTGCGATTTTAACCTTTTTTTTTTCCTCTTCCAACAGTGTTTTCAGACGACGACGCTACCCGCAGAGAGCAGGACCTGTGCCGAGAGGAGGAGGGGATCTCTGCAAAGTAAGCTGGGCTTTTTAAAGGCTTTGTCCTTCTTGTTTTGCTTTCCAAGAGCAGCGGAGGCGGCGGAGGCGGTGACCCCATGCCGGGGAGAGCAGGGGCTCCCACCGCTCCATGCTTTTCCCGTGTTTTCTCCCAGCTGCGGCCTTCTCTCATTACGRGTCGTTGATCGGGATGATGGCGATTTTCTGTGCTTAATTTCTTCCCTGTTTAGTGACATAGCGAAAGGCAGCAAGTGCTCTCAGATGGGCTCCCATGCAGCCCTGCTCTCACGTACAAGGTTTATCTATCTGTTGCACAAAGTGTTTATCTATGAACAAGCCGTACAGAGATCAAAGATCTTTCTACAAAATGTTAATTAAACTAATAACGGCGTGTTGTTGAGGCTTGAAGAAGGMAATGAGGTTTAGCTTTGTTAAGGAAGTGCCTGGTGGAGATATTTACAGTATTCCTCAAATTTCAGTTATTCCTATTTTCCCTGGGGCAAGAGGGAAAACCTGGCTGTTGCTTCAGAGGTTCTGTAAACCGTTCTTCTTGGTCGTGCGTAATGTGGGGGTTTGATGTGATCCGGTGTGATGGCGTCGGATGGGGGAGAGGATGTGACTGTGGTGATTCGGTTCCTGCTTCACGGCATAACATACAACATACCACATACCGCCGTGAGTCTTGCAGGAAACAGAAATAAATCTGCCTGTCCTGGCACGGAGAAATGTGATGGTGATGATGGCGGGGGGATGGCTGGTGGGAGAGCAGGCACTGGAAACATCTCGTTTTAGAAATGTGTGACAAAAGAGCTAGCGCCGAGGAAAGGGTGAGACATAAGTTGGTTAGCAGCCGGGATTAGAGGAGATGTGTGTGCGACAGGGTTTAATCTCTTAATGAGAAAAACATATCCCGGCTGCCTGTGGTGGGGCGAGTTCAGGGACGAGCACGGCATTGTGTGAGAGCTCGCCCTTGAACCCTGCGTCCTYCGCCTGCCACCCCTGAGATTTGTCCGAAGGATGCTCGGGAGCCGGGATGAGACCTGTGATCAACAGCCAGTGTAAAATGCCCGTGGGGCAGGAGCGAGGATGTGGGGATGGGGATGAATTTGTCTCAGATAAGGGCTGGCCGCCAAAGAGCACCCTGCCAGGTTGTTTCCTTCAGTTCCCGAGCCCATTAATAGGCTCTGCTCCCTTGATTAGTTGGTGCCTGTGCGGAGCAGTAATGAGAGCCAGGCTCAAGCCATCAATTCTAGGTCAGTGGTTGTGTGCTGGGGATTTGGGATTGGGCAGGGGGAGGGGAGCCGGAGCTGGACACCTGTCTCCGAAAAGCAACGTGGAGCCTGTCTTAAGGCAGCCCTGCCTGCACCCATCGGGGGGGGGGAAAGGCTGCCTGCACCCATCGGGGCASGGCTGTGCTTCCCCCGTCTGCAAAGTGCCCCCAGGGCCATGTTGCACCCCATCGCCCCGGACGTGGTCCATGCCTGTTAGGAGGCTCATTGCCCGTTTGAGACGTGCTCTCCTGAGAATGACATTGCAATAATTAGATCCATTAAGGAGCCAGAAGAAATAATTGAGTTTTAAAACTGAAAGAGACTTTGCTGTGCTCCTGAGCGGTATCCTTTGCCTCTCGCAGAGCCGCTTTCCTCTCTCCCTGGCAGCAGAGATCTCATTTAGTGTTGACTTGTCATCATTTCTGGTGTTTAACCTCTGCTCCTTCCCTAAATGCAGGCAGGTGAGGCCGGGCGGTGAAAAGCAGCATGGACCTGGATGTGCTGAACATGTTTGTCATCGCCGGCGGCACCCTGGCCATCCCCATCCTGGCCTTCGTGGCCTCCTTCCTCCTCTGGCCCTCCGCGCTCATCCGCTTCTACTACTGGTGAGTTCATCAGCCCGGCTGCTCTCGTGTTAGTGCAGGGGTGGAATTACTGCGGGTCCCAGCAGGTCCCTGCACCCTCGCACACACAGGTGCACAAAGGGCGGGTGGGCAGCGAGGCGGTGCGGACAGAGGTGGGTGTTCCTGCCCGTGRTGGCGATAGGAGCAGGTAAGGTGGGGTTTTCCAGGGGCATACCGGCTGTGTGTAGCTTTAAGCATCTCTGGGAGAAGAAAATGGCATTTTCTTATTGCTTTTTTGCTGCTGAGGTTTATGTCTGTCGGGGCAGCCTCAGCTGGGCTGCGGGACGTCTCCGAACAGTTCTGGGTTGCTTCCCCCAAGGACGGGACTGCGGCTGGGAAAAGCATCTCCGTTGCTGCCCATCCCCCAGCCTGGCAGCCCCGGCAGGCTGGTGACCTCCCGCCTCGTCAGTGCGGCCGTCGGCGTGGGTGTCCTCGGCTCTGCCGCGGCTCCCCGGGCTCACGCGCTCCCTCCTGCTTAACAGCCTGCTCGGCAGGCAGGGACTTTTCTCTCGGTGGTAGTTACGGACGAGGCTTTTCTCATTCTCTCCATCTCTTCTGGGCTGGAGCATCAGMGAAGATGGATTGATGCTTTTCCTTACCCCCTTGCATCTTGTCCTTTCCGATTAACAGCATACAGGCACTACATCCTTCAGTCCTCCTCTGTCCCTGGAAATCAGTGATAAGCACGCTGGCAGCTTTCCTGTCTGGCTTTGTTGCAGAGGAAAGCTGGAATAATGCTCCCTTCGTCTCATCGCCCGGCGCRGGCAGCAGCAGGCAGCAGCAGGCAGGCTGCCCTCACGTGCCRCTGGCAGATGGTGGCTCCTGCGGTTTTGCTCACGGGGTGTTTCCAAATCAAAATGACCTCCTGTGAGAGGAGGACGTTAACCCACCCTGGCACCCAGACGCAGCAGCGTGATGAAGCCTGTTTTTCTAATGGCGCGTTTATTAGCAACCTTTTAATCACAGCATCGGGGGCTGACAGAGAGGAGGGAGGATGGGATGAAAACCCCAGCRACTGGATCGGCACAGGAGAGAATTTATTCCCAATGTGCATCACATGGGGACCTGCAAGGCCAAACGTCTCTCTGCAAAGGAGAGCAGGCGTTGTGACAGCCTCCTGCCCTGGGGACGTCAGGGCTGGTGCCTGGGGGCAGGTCCAGACAGTACCGGGTTTGTCAGTCAAAGATTTCTTTCTTCCTCTGGACATATGAGCGGCCGGTGGAAGCCGGACCCTGATGGACTCAGGTTCAGAGGAGGATCAGCGGAAAACGCTGCCATGCCAGGGCAGAGCKAGTGTGATCGGGGTGAAGCCTTCAGAGGGATGCGGGCAGGGGTGGCAGGATGGGGCAAAGGAGGCGAAAGGGGCTGATGCCGGTGAGCTTTGAGGAGCYGGGTTGAGTGGGAGGTAGAGCAAAGCCTGCCTCCTTGTCCTTTGGGGCTGCAACTTAGGGGCTGAGTGAAAATGCACCGTGGGTAGGTCGGTCTGTGTTCGGCTGAGGGAGGGAGCGTGTAAGCAGAGATCAGCAGGGCTGTTTTCTTTTGGAGGGTAAGTGCCCCCGTCTCTCTCTCTTCCAGCATTTCTGGTAGCATTGGCATCTTGCAGGAGTGACTGTGACGCTCTGTGTTTCATGGGCACCTCGTTTCTTAGGGTCAGAGGGCGAGAAGAGCGGGTTTGCCCTTTACTCTTCCTTTCCTATTTGCTTTTTTCCGAGTTGGCTTTTTTTGGGGCAAAATCGTTGTGTTTCCCCACTGGCAGAGGCAGGAGAGGGGGCAGGCAGCATGCCATGCTGCCCCCCCTTTCAGCTCCATGTGGCTCCAGCTTCGTGGCACCGCTCCTGGGAGGTCCCCGGGAGGTCCCCAGGGACGCTTCTCCCTTCTCCCACCACTCGCCGACCCCCTCATCCTCCTCGCTGCTGGTCTGCGTGTCCTCAGCCGCCGCGGCCAAGGGTCACACAGGGCCTCCGTCGCCGATGGCCTCGCTCCCTCCCCTGCAGTTAATGCATCTCCCTGCCGGGCGTGACGTCCAGGTCTGCTCCGCTGACCCCGGCCGCAGAGCCTGCCTGCTCTGCCTGCTCTGCCTGCTCTCCTGCCAGGGGTTAATCAGTTTAGCTGCTGCCACTAAGCGCGTTAACACCTTGCGAGGGATCAGTTCAGCTTTGCACAGATTATTTTGCCTTCTGCTGAATTGATCCATCAGGATCAGTTGCTAAAAATGTTATCATCTTCCCCATCGGTAGTTTACACCGGTGCCTTTGAGGCGAGGACTCTTAAGACACTTATTCAGAGAGAAATTCACCTCTCCTTGTAGGACCAGCACAGAGCTGAGATGCTGCTTAAGTCCCACTAACTCCCTCCAAAAAGGGATTATGCTAAAAGAGGATTGTACTATGCATAAGCTTTGAGTGGGCAGAGAGCTAGGACAGCCCAGCAGCGTTGGTGACCTTGCTCTTTTGTCTCAAGTAAATTCTGATATCACAAATAAAAGTATTTGCTGGTGTCTTGACCATCAGGAGTAGCCTGGTAGTTGTCCTGACAAGGGTTACGTCTGAGCATAGGGGAAATGCAGAGMAAGCATGCCTGCTCCTCTGTCTTGGACTGCACGTAGACATCATGTGTCCAAAGTGTCACCGATAATCTCTGCCCAGGTCCTCTCTGGCCGGCAGTTTCACTGCATCCTCTTTGAGCAGGCTGCAAGCGTGCGCTGGCAGGAGCTGTCTGCTTTCTTGCTTTCAGAGGAATAACCCAGGTTTCCTTGGGGTTAGCCCGGTATCTTCTGGAGTGTTTGACCCTGTGTAAGGATGGTCCCCTCCAGTCCTTCGTGTGTGTGTAAACACATTTTTAAAGATCATCTAGTTGGCAAATGRGAAGCGGGTTTCTGTGGTGCCCCTGGTGACATGGTTGTTTTGGCTGGGATTGATATGCTTGTCTGTGGGGTGATGTCCCRTGGCTGCAGGGCTGCAAGGCTGTGSCCAAATAAATCCATGACAGATCCACCTTACCAAGTGCCTCCCTTGGCCTGCCCGTTCTGCAYACTGCCTTGCCATGTGTTCTGCCTTCCTCTCCTGAGCCTCTCTCCTCATACCAACATTTGGGTGTTTTCAGTTTTAGAGTTGTTATTTTGGCCCATTTCCATTGCCAAATTAGTTATTTGTGGTCTTTTGTGAAGTTTTTAACAGAGTGTCTCCACAAGCCATCAGCAGTGCAGCCATGAATAGTGTAAGGGACCACATGTAAGCACAGGGTCTGGTCCAGGGACCAGATGCTCAGAATTAGTCCCAGTTAGGGCCGTGACAGCACCGGAGTGAGCCCAACCTAACMGGCCTTAGCAAACTAGCACATCTGTGGCGGAGTTTGGACCTGTCACCTGGCTTATATTGCCGCTGGGCCCTGGTCTTGCCTCGCTCACTGGTGGTGTTTTCTCCTTGTTTCCAGGTACTGGCGCCGAGCCTTGGGTATGCAGGTTAGATATGCAAACTACGACGACTACCAGTTTTGTTATTCCTATAGAGGGAGACCTGGATACCGACCGTCCATCCTGATGTTACATGGGTTCTCAGCCCACAAAGACATGTGGCTGTCTATAGTCAAGGTGGGACTCCATTTCTATCATGTTGCTACTTAGTGAGAGTCGATGGGCCTGGGCTTGAGGGCAGTGTGGGGACCCAACAGTTGCATGCATGGGATGTGATGATCACTGTAATGTGCCAGAAATACCCTCCTTAGCTTTGTGYTCGTTGCTTGTTGGATCCCTTTCATCCCTATGACATGCAGAGCTGCAGGGGAAGAGCAGTACATATGTGCCTCCATCATGGGCAGCGAGTCTTGGCCAYGGTTTCTCATCATGTCATCCTTGGTACATGAGCTGACTTATTCTGGTGCACGAGTAACCAAGGGCTGCTAGGAGGAGCTCCCACCTGTGGTCACCAGTTTCCATCCCTGGGCTTTGCAGCAGTTCCCCTGCGCTGTAACCGCCCCTGGTTTGTTTTTGCAGTTCCTGCCGAAGAACCTGCACTTGGTGTGCGTTGACATGCCCGGGCATGAGGGAACAACCCGCTCAGCCTTGGATGATTACTCCATTAGCGGGCAAGCTAAGAGAATACACCAGGTAACGCCCCAGCATTGCATTGCCTCTGCAGAGGGATGCAGGGATGTGAGGGATGTGGGGACATGAGRGATGCTAAGCCCCGTGAGCCCTGCCTCGTGCGGCCCCGCTCCCTCCCCTCCCAGGCAGCCAGAGCCACCGACGTCAAGTTTTTGAGTTGAATTTCTCTAATGACCCCACACCGTTGCTTCCTCTCCCCTAACAACGCTCCTTCTGCTCCCCTGCCAGTTCGTGGAGTGCATCAAGCTGAACAGAAGGCCCTTTCATCTGGTTGGCACTTCCATGGGGGGAAACGTTGCCGGCGTCTATGCGGCTCAGTACCCAGAAGACATTTGCAGCCTGACCCTCATCTGTCCTGCAGGTGGGCAATGCAGGGGGGGCGAGACGGGGAGAGGGCAAGCAGGAGCCGATGAAAAAGCCCAGAGCAGCGCTGGGAGCAAAATAGGCTTTTAGTGCAAAGCATTTTGAAATAATTTKTATGTACAGTCTGAAAATCTCTGGCAGGGCATGGGAGGAAATCACAGCCTTGGCCTGACTGCTCTTCTCCAGGGCTTTGGAGTTTGCTGYGCTGTGCTGTGGTTAGAGCTGGGACTAGGGCAAATGGAACAAGCCCTGCTCTGGAAGACAATGTGTTTTCCCTTGGGGTGGCAGCTGTTTTACGTGACACATCCATAGCCTCTTGGTTCTGGAGGGGGAACYCGGGCAGCAATGGGAAAAGCCTCCCCAGTCTGGCCGCTTGAGAGCCCCAGCGTGCCRGAGGGCTGGAGCTTCGAGCGCTGGAGAGCTCCATCCTCCCACGTTTGGGTGCTCCCATGTTTGGGTGCTCCAAGTGGGAAGAGCGCCTTGGGGCGGGGCACAGGTCAGCGGGGTGTCCCTGTGCCCGCGCAGCACCCCTCCATCCCCACCGTCCCCCTGGCCGGGGGGCTCGGTGGAGCCTGGGCATGACGTGCGGCAGGAGGCACGGGGATTTGGCAGGGARCTTCTCTGCCGGGGAGGGCTTTGCTGCAATCCGGTTGTTATAGCAGCTCCTTCCCCCTCCCACGCAAGGAAAGCGGCTCCCAGATAAGTAACGAAGCAAAGCAAACGTTACCTAGCTACCAGGCTCTGGGGGTGGCAAGGCTCCCCCTCCTCTCTGGGAGAGGTGTCAGCTGACTCCGGGCGTTTCTGGATGTAAAACCTCTGTGTGGGGGCTGCAGAGGGGGTTGRGGTTAAGCTGCCAGAGGACTTTTCCCTGCAGCGGTGCATGCGGATGGGGCTTCTGAAATTTTCTGTCTGACCCTCTTCTGTGGCAGGCTGGGCACAGGCATTAGTATTTGCATCCACTGTCGACATAAAAATAAACGCTATAGTTTTTGTCAAAGTATTCATGCCTGTCTACAGGGAATACACCTCGTGTTGTGTCAGCCCGTGGGGCTCGGTGGTGTCAAGCCCTGGAGCAGGAGGAGGCTGGGGTATCTCTGGGTGCATATTAAGGTTGCTGTGTGTACAGATTTTATTCTCCCACTCTATTTTAAATTTTTTTTTTTTTTTTAATGATTGAGCAAGTGGGAGGCCAGAGGCAGGGATGATGGAGGTCAATACAGCGATGCTCTGTTGCTGGGGCTGTTGACATCTTGTCCGGGTTTTAGATTGTGCCCCTCTTCTCGTTCGACCCAGGCCTACCGAGTACCACTGACAGCAAGTTCATTAAGCAGCTCCGGGAGCTGCAAGAGTCCGAACGCATCGACAGGATCCCTTTAATTCCCTCGACTCCCGAGGAGATGGCGGATATGCTGAAGCTTTGCTCCTATGTTCGCTTCAAGGTGCCGCAGCAGGTGAGGAGCCCAGGCTGGCTGCGGCGGCCGGGAAAGGGGTGGGGGGCAGGTTTGCTTCTCCCCAAGCCTGCTTGGTGGCAGCTGAGGTGATGCCGGGAGCAGAGCCGGTGCCGCCATCCCCCCATCACCCAGGCCCCGCTCCCAGCACCTTTCCAGCACTTTCCCTTCAAACCCACTTTTCCCAGCTCCCTCCGGCAGCACCCGCTGAAATTCTTCCTCCCRTGAGGTCTCTGGCAGTGGGCTGGGATGTCGAAGGGTTTTTTAGTAAATATGGCTGTCAGGAAGCATTAAATAATAACTATCTAAGGTGGCTGTTGTCCGGCCTGGAAGGGGATTGTTTGTTGCTTTTTAAGCAAAAGCAATGGAAATGTTAATCACCTCATTGTCAGGCAAGAGGAACTTGGCGAGGGGCTCGCCATTAAGCTGGTTTTCCTTAGGAAGTCTGGGATGAGTAGATTGGAGAGTAAGAAAAAAATGTAAGGTAACGCCAAGACCTTTTTTTTTTTTTTTTGTTGGCAAAAGAATAAAAGAAGGAAGCAAAGCACAGTCATGGCKGAGGTGGCCTGCTGGCCATGGATAGCTGACCTGGGGGAGAAATTCGGCTTTGCATCATAAAAGACAAAAATATTTGTTGCTGAAATACATGTTACTTAAGTGTGGTTGCGACAGCCAGCCGTGCTTAGGAAGGAGCTTGCGCGGGGTCCAGGCTGCGCAGGGCACCTCGGGGCGGCGGGGCGCGCTCCCGGGCGCGGGTCCCCCCCCCAGCAGCTCTCCTCTGCTCTCCCTGCAGATCCTCCAGGGCCTCGTTGATGTTCGCATCCCACACAATGATTTTTACCGGAAACGTAAGTGTGCGGCGGCAGCCCCTCTCGCCAGACTTTCCAGCCAGACCCCCGGGGCGTGGGGACGGGCTGGCCCTGGCCCCCGTGTCCCCCGCACACCGCCTGGCCCCGGMACCCCCCTGCTGCCTTGCTGAGGGTGGGAGGGGGCAATGCGATTAACAGATTTGGGGATGCATCTTGGTCGCTGGTAGCAACCCACTGCCACCCCCATGGGCGATGGGGTCGCTGCTTCGCCCTCACCCTCCCAGCTGGGTTAATTAGTACTAATACCTATGAGGAGATGGGCTTGGAGGAGTATCTCTCCATAGCAGGGCTTGATGGCAGCGCAAGGACAGCCCATCGGGGCTCTCCCCGTCACCCCTGCCTGGGGTTTCCCACCCAGGGGACGCTGGCCCAGCTGGCCCGCAGGGACCCCTGCRAGAAGGGAAGGCAAAGCATCCCTCTCACATAGGACTGACTCTCCTCTTGCCCCCACTAGTATTTTTAGAAATCGCGGATGAAAAGTCCAGGCACTCTCTCCATGAGAACATGAGCAAGATCAAAGCGCCGACGCAGGTCATCTGGGGAAAGCAGGACCAGGTACACGGCCGCCTCCGCCTCCCCCATGGGACCGTGCCTCCATCTCTGCCTGCAGCCACCCACGGGGGCACGGCGCGGGCCGTGCTGCCGAGCTGTGYGCTGCTCTGCAGCGAGCTGGCACACGTGTGTCCCCGTCCCCGGTGGGTTTGGACACGGGGGCTCGGCGGGGCGATGGGTGGGAAGCTGCCAGCCAGCGCAGGGCTGGAGGGAGGAGAGGGYAGAGCCAGGGCTGGGGAGGGAGAGGGGGCAGGGGGGCAGGTGCCAGCGCCAGGGCAAGCGTGGGCTGGGAAGAGGAATAAAGTGCCAGCAAAGAGAGTTGTCCTGGCAACTGGGGAGAAATGTGCTGTCCGTGGGCAGGCGGCGAGGCAAAGGCATGGGGCTTCCATCTCTTGTGCCGTGTTTCTGTGTAGGGATGGTTATGGAGGGAGGAGCCGGGTGGGGGGAAAGAGGCAAGCTGCAGGCATGCAAAGGGCTGTGCAAATGCAAAGGTGCAAGCGCTTGCTTGCAATGACACCTTTGCACTGAGCTGGCAGACAAAAAGCATCCAAGGGAGTTCCCTGCCGCATGCTGAGACTGGCACCGTGCAGACTCCCTGCCCTGTCCCCAGGCGTGGGTACCGCGGGATKGGGCTGCCATCACAGGGACTGTGTCTGCATCCCTGCTCAGCATCTCACTTGGACTTGCAAAGGCAGCTCCAATGGGGTTTCCACGGTGGCCAGAAAAACCTAGCTCTGCCYGTGGGAGTGACAATTTTTTCCCCTGCCATCCAGGTCCTGGATGTTTCTGGCGCCAGTGTTTTAGCGAATGCTATCCCGGACTGCCACATGTACATCCTGGAGAACTGCGGGCACTCGGTGGTGGTGGAGCGGCCCCGCAAGACGGCCAACCTCATCCTGGAGTTCCTGGCACTGCTGCACAACATGGATAACAACAAGAAGCAGGCGTGAGCGTGGTGGGGAGCCGAGCACCCACGCTGGGTCTTTTAAATTGTAAAGTACTGCAGCTTTGATAAGTTCTCAGGGATCTTGTATGAATCGGGATGAATGTGCCAAAGTCCCTGAGGAAGGCAGAATCACTGATACCTAAATCTATAGCACCGCCAGCACAGCGACCTAGGGGTCATTGAGGAACCTCCATAGATACAGGAATGGAAGCAGAATCTCTCCCTTTTCTACGTAGAGRTAAAGTAGGGATGAGCCGAAATCACCAAGCGCTAGCCATGCAGTGTGCTGAAGCTCCTTAYGCAGCCGCCCATCTTACCCGAGTTACCGGCACATAGTTGTTAATGACATTTACCTAAATTATATAAGAAAAATAGGAAGGAGGAAGCGTCCTGGACTGAGACTTACAATATTTCTACTACTTAGAGTCCGTCGCGTTGCATGCTGCTGTGCTGTAAGACAACCCCAGTGCTCCAGGCGTCTGCTCGAGTGCTCTTTGTGTAGCTCCTTAACTCGTGATTTATGCAGAAAACAACAGAAAACTTCATGCGTGGAAGTCCAATGACTGTATGTGCAAAAATGTTTACACTTTGAGTGGGTTTTTTTAAATCCCTGAACAGCTCCTGCATATATGTAATGCCTTAACATTGCCCGGGGTACGGCGCCCGCGCGCAGCCTGCCTCGCCCAGGGGATGGTTCCCCCTGAGGGTGAACATAGCAAGTGAAAACTCGGGGTGCAGACAGCAGCTTCGCCGCCGTTGTGCGAACCGGAGGGATGGAGACCGCCTGGAGCGATTCGGTCCCCGAGCCCAAGTCAGCAATAAGCCCGTGGGCAGGGTGCGAGTCAGCAAACTYGGGCAAACTCTTGTCTCAGCTCTTCTACCACGTCGTGCTGCTGAACTCGTTGATGTAAATAACAATTTTCTTAATGAATTCTGTGAATTCTGCGAATGCCGACGTCACCGAAACCAGGCGTGAGGGGTGGGAGCGGGCTGTGTATGTGAATAGCGCGGGGGTGCTGGGGGCTCCTGGGCTCGCTGGGTGGCGAGGAGGGGGACAGCTCGCCTGCCAGGCGCTGGGTGGTGGCGTGGAAACGTACGGTGTGCTTGTGCGTCCTCTCGATGGTTTATAACTCCTGACCGAGTGAAATTATAGATAGAAACTGGCAATGCAGACAAGCTACGCTTTGCAGCCTGCAAGGTGATGTACGGGGACGGATCCTGCACCTCGCCGGCTGCGGCCCCTTGCTGGTCCTGGTCTCGGCAGGACCCATGGCTGCTGGAGGGCAAGGCGGTGCGTGGGCCTCTCGAAGGCAAAGCAGCAGGCGGCCGTCACCCCTCAGTCACCCCCAGCCCTCCTCGGGGTTGACACCGGGTGCTGCTTTGAGCCCTCCCGCAGACCGGGTACGCACGCTTGCGGGGCTGGCAGCCATTTCTTGCTGTCTTTCCGAGGTACCCCAATCTGTACATATATCTGAAACTCCCCGTCAGCTTCTCTGCTCTTTTTAAGAGAAGAAACATTGTTCTTTTAGAAAATTAGAAGTTTGCTGTTAATGGCTTCGTTATTGTTTCTACTACAAGAGTTGACTAAAAAAAATAAATTGCTCATAGTTTTATGTGGTAAAAGCCAGAAGAAGTTGTTGGGTATCTATATGGTTTCTCATATGCCACAGATTGCTGTATGCACAGGATTTATATGGCTATTAAAATCTAGTGATTTAAGGAGTCTGCCGTGCAATGATTATTTTTTCCTTTGGGGATGAAGGGGGCTGTGGTGTGGGATGGCGCACAGCACAGGGGACTTGCTCTGCTGCTTCTTTCCTCCCCACATTTCTGGGAGATGCAGGTTTTGTCTTGAGGAATACTTAATAATGTCAAGAGAGATGATGAAGACCGGGAAGGCTCAAGTCTCATCTCTTCAAAGACAACAGGAGTTTTGCTTTTTATTAAGAGGAGGTGGCGGTAAACACTCAAGAAGCAAAATAAAACCTCAGGGGGCAGGGGAGTTAGGTTTTAAGCACAAAGATTCCTCTTAAAAATCTTGAAAGCGTGTTAAATACCAATTTCAGCTGTAATTACAAGTCTTACTGAATTCATACGGTGTGCTGGGAATAGTGTTACATCAATATCCAGGCAAAAGTATTTGCATTTCTGCTTTCCCCAGGAGGCTGCTGTGTGACAGAGGAGCTGCAGGGAAGGCTGGGGAGCCTCCTCCTGGCACCTCGTCCCCTGCCCGGGCCAGCTGCGGCACGCTGCTGCGCTGGGATGCGCAGGTCAAGGTGACGGTGGCTGCAGGAAACCTATTAATTACTGCAGCGGGGGGGGCCTCACCTCTGGGCAGGGGCTGGGGCGGCTCAGGGCATCTGCAGCACGCGTTGCAGCCTCTCACGGTTCGGTAATAAAAATCCCAGGTCTATTGGGGAGGGGGTCCTGGGTGCTGGCCCTGCTCGCACTGGCTGCGCGGTCGGAGGCGGCTGCCGCTCGCTCCTGCRTGCTCCGGCTGTGCCCGTGCCCGAGCCGGCCCCATAGCAGCAGCTGAGCCCACTGAGGAGAGGCAGGGAGGGAAGCTGCCCGCACCTGGAAACACACCTGAAAGCACACCCGATAACGCCGGTCACTATTCCCACCAACCCTCATTTCTGCCTGGGAGCCAGAGAAGCCCCACACCACGGCTCTCCAGCCCTGGCTGCGGGGCAAGGGTTGCTCCCACGTTTTCAGCTGCTGCCCCCTTGGCACTGAGCCCCCTGTGAGCCCCAGCCACCCCCCAGGTAAGGCTGCGTCCCTGGGCTCAGGAAGGACAGAGGCTCCTGCTGCTCCCAGCGGGTTTGTCTGTCCTGTGGGCAGGGCTGGGGAAACCAGTGGGTCCCAGTCMCAGTGAGCCTGGGCACTGGGAACCTGCATGCAGCCTGAGCATCCTGGTGTGGCAGGAGGGAGGGAGTTTGCCTTTTGGTTTGTTGTCCAGTGTTTAAGTGTTGTTTTCCTTGTAATTATGTGAATAAACCAGGTCTGCGCTGGGGCTGGGCTGGGAGGCAAGGCACAGGGCAGTGGAGGCTCCTACAAGAGCTAAGTAAGGAGTCAGCCCTTGATTGTTACGGGTCTTGCCAAGGTTGGTTCACTGTATCCTGAAAAAAGGCTGCAAAACACAGCAGGGCTGGCTTGCTAATAAACCTAACGATGCCTCCGAGCAAGCTGTTTTGCTGCTGAGCATCCAGGGCCGTGGTGGTGCGCGTCGCCCTGCTCCCGGGGTGTCGGTGGGAGCAGGAGGGACAGAGCTGGTGGCAGTGGCTCCTGGGCACTCGGTATGTGCCCCGCTGCTGCTGAAGGGGTAAATGCGGTGTCCCTGAAACATGGGCAGCCAGGGAAACCTGGGCTGGGTCCTGCTCTGCACAGCTGCAGCCAGCTGTTTGTCTTCAGTGGGGAAGCATCTTTCTCCCTTTTTTCCAGCAAAACAGACTAACAGCATCTGCTGCCTTGCGGGGGGGGGGGGGTTCACCAGTGCAGCCCTGCACAGAGCATCCTCTGACAGGCGGAGCGATGCTCAGGGTGTCTGGCACCGTGGGTTGGGTGCGGGTGTCCCCCACCCCAGCAGCCCGTCACCCAGCTGAACCTTCCCCTGACTCAATGTGTTTCACAATCCTCTTGGACACAAACCGTGTTTTTCCCACGGAGCTTGTGTGGGAACACCCTGGGGCACCTCACCCACTGTGGGAGGGGGTACCGCGGCCCCCCCACCCGTGTCCCTGGATGCCGGGGCACTGCGGAGGCACGCGTTCCCTGTTATGCCTGCGGCTGCCCTGTGCCCTGGCGAGGGTCCCCTGCCTGGACCCTCCAGCTGAGACTTATGGCGAATGCAAGGAAAACATATAGGATCTGGTGGTGGTTTTTGGGTTTGGTTGTTTTCCCTTCTGGAAGGCCCTTTCCCGAACACCAGCCTCTTGGGGGCGGCTTGGGATTATTCACTGAACACTTGCTGGGCCACCAGCACTCGAGGGCTTCTCCCTGCCTTTCCCTGCCCGACAGCGCTGCCTGCTGCCCACAGCATGCGACACGGCGAGCCTGGATTTTCCTGTTCTTACAGGAGAAATTTTGTCTTCAGCCATCTCAACAGGCTCACTGCCTTTTTTTTTTTTTTTTTTTTTTTTTTTTTTTTTTTTTTTTTTTTTTTTT